>JARGCV010000338.1:850000-942500 GCA_034064705.1 Bothrops alternatus
GTTACCAATCCAGGACAAGACCTGTCCTCTAATTCCGTGGCTGGAGAGCTTTTTTAGGAGCCTTTGGTGAGGGACTTTGTCAAAAGCCTTTTGAAAGTCAAGATATACAATATCAACTGGGGCCCCTTTATCTATGTATTATTTACACCCTCAAAGAATTCTAACAAGTTAGTAAGACATGATTTGCCTTTGCAGAAACCATGTTGATTTTCTTTCAGCAATGCCTGTTTTTCTATGTGCCCTGTAATTTTATCTTTAATAATGGTTTCCATCAGTTTGCCTGGAACTGAGGTTAGACTGACTGGTCTATAGTTTCCTGGATCACCTCTGGATCCTTTCTTGAAGATCGGGGTTATATTTGCTTCCCTCCAATCCTCCGGTACAGTGCCTGATCTTAGAGAAAGATTGTATATTTTAGCTAGAAGTTCAGCAATTTCACACTTGAGTTCCTTGAGAATTCTAGGGTGGATGCCATCTGGACCCGGTGATTTGTTGACGTTTAGTTTAGAAAGGCATGCAAGAACATCTTCCTTGTTTATCTCTATCAGGTTTAATTCTTCTATTTCCCTCCCTGGGAAAACTAATTCAGTGGCAGGCAAATGTTCTCTATCCTCCTCGGTGAAAACGGAGGCAAAGAAGTCATTTAGCCTCTCAGCAATCTCCTTGTCTTCTCTGATTATCCCCTTCTGACCATTGTTATCAAGTGGCCCAACTGATTTTCTGGTTGGGTTCCTGCTTCTGATGTACTTAAAAAAGGTTTTGTTATTATTTTTAATATTCTTGGCTATATGCTCCTCAAAGTCTCTCTTGGCTTTCATGACTATCGCCTTGCATTTGGTCTGCCAGAGTTTGTGATCCCTCCTGTTCTCCTCGGTAGGAAGAGCCTTCCATTTCTTAAATGAGTTTTTCTTCTTTCCAATAACCTCCTTTACCTCATTCGTAAGCCATACTGGTATCCTCTTGGACTTTCCAATCCTCTTTCTTCTTTTAGGAATGCATTTTATTTGAGCCTGCTGTAACGTATTTTTAAACAGTTTCCAAGCATTTTGGAGGGATTTGACTTCTTTTTACTGTTCCTTTTAGTTTCTTCTTTATATTTTCCTCATTTTGTCAAAATTCCCTCTGTGAAAGTTTAAGGTCTCTGTGTTAGTTTTCACTGACAATTTGCTATCCATGGTTAAGTTGAAGGTTATTGTGTTGTGATCGCTGGTTCCTATGGGCTTGGTTACAAGGACATCATGAACCAATCCAGAAGAAGAAGAAGAAGAAGAAGAAGAAGAAGAAGAAGAAGAAGAAGAAGAAGAAGAAGAAGAAGAAGAAGAAGAAGAAGAAGAAGAAGAAGAAGAAGAAGAAGAAGAAGAAGAAGAAGAAGAAGAAGAAGAAGAAGAAGAAGAAGAAGAGGAAGAGACTTTAAATAGTCAGCTTAAACTGTCAAATAAAACATCCCACAAATAGAATATATTTCTACCATGGCACTTCGAAAGTATTTAACTGGGTAATTAGAAGGAATGTTTAACTTTCAAATAAGAAAGAATAGGAAGTATTGTTTTAAAAGCCGAAACTTAATTTCTTACTTAATTAGGACTTTAAAAAATATTAATTCAAACAAAAACAGAAAGATGAGCACACTTTTATGAATCCAAAGTTTGTTCTATGGATGCTGAAAAGATTCTTAAAGGCAGGGGATTTGTTTGTGTGCTGCTTAAAAAGAATAAAATCAGTTCAGCTAACAATTAAGTTTGGATTGCTGAGCTGAATTTTATATCTTAGCATAAGATACAAATTCTCCCCCCCCCCTTTGCAAACTAAAGAAGCAAGCTAATGAAAACCTGTTTTATGCCCTTGCGTGGAAATCTTATACGGAAGTTGTAGGCAAAGCAGTATATCACTGCTTTGTCGGGAGAATTGATGTTTAGATCCCGGTGCCCTAACATGTCCCCCTTCATTTTTGTGCTCCTGTCTTCTCGTATTCATCTCTCCCTGGATTGTGTGTTTGAGAAGAAAAGTTTTTTGTGTTGCATTCAGCACAGCTGGAGAAAAGGGATTAGTGCTGGCAAAGGTGATTAGGAAAGCAGGTAAGAACAGATAAATATTGCATATCAAATGTCTTCTCTCTGACTCTTAACAACAACGCCTTCCAGTGTGGCTGTTTGCTTAGAGACTTTCCTTGGCATTTTTGTGACAGGCTCATTTGTATTTGCATTTGCTTCAGATGAAGCCTAATCATTCTGATAGGGAACAAGTGGATGAACAGGGATGAATGTAAAGTTCTTCACTTAGAAAACAAAAGCCAGACACATAATAGAAGATGGAGGCCACTAATTCATCTCTTTTATTTATTAATTTGATTGAGGCCCACGGCAATCAAGGAGACCTTGGCAGTAAACACACACACAAAGACACACACATGTATCTTTACCAATGGAAGCATAAGCTGCCAAGGTCTCCTTGATTGCTGTGGGCACTCATATATTAATCATATATTTAAAAAAAAAACATCAAGTGGAATAATTGCTTGATTGCAAAGAGAATGTACACCAGCGATGTGATGTGGATGCAAAAAAGGTAAGTGCTTACAAGTGTATCGGTGGTTATTAAAACGGATGTCCATGTGCCGCCTCTATGTTGGTTGAGGCAGGCAGGATTCCCTTGGGTACCCTTTGTTGGGGGTCAAGGGAAAGGGAGGGTTTTGCCTTCTCTTTCTGCTCAAGATCCCCATGTACATTTGGTGGGCCACTGTGTGACACAGAATGCTGGACTCGATGGGCTAGAATAGAATAGAATAGAATAGAATAGAATAGAATAGAATAGAATAGAATAGAATAGAATAGAATAGAATAGAATAGAATAGAATAGAATAGAATAGAATAGAAATTAGGAAATAGGAATAGAATAGAATAGAATAGAATAGAATAGAATAGAGTAGAGTAGAGTAGAGTAGAGTAGAGTAGAGTAGAGTAGAGTAGAGTAGAGTAGAGTACAGTACAGTACAGTACAGTACAGTACAGTACAGTACAGTAGAACAGAACAGAGTAGAGTTGGAAGGGACCTATGAGGTCTTCTAGTCCAGCCCCCCACTCAAGCAGGAGAACCTATACCATTCCAGACAAGTTACTGTCCAGTCTCTTCTTAAAGACCTCCAGTGATGAAGCACCCACAATGTCTGAAGGCAACTTCTGTTCCACTGGTTGATCATACTCACTGTTAGGAACTTTCTCCTTAATTCCAGGTTGCTTCTCTCTTTGATCAGTTTCCAACCATTGTTTCTTGTCCTGCCTTCTGGTGCTTTGGTGAACAATGTGACCCCCTCTGCCTTGTGGCAGCCCCTCAGATACTGGAAGACTGCCATCATGTCTCCCCTATTTCTTCTTTTCTTTAGACTAGCCAAGTCCCACAGCCGTTCTTTGTATGTTTTTGTCTCCAGGCCTTTGATCATCTTAGTTGCTTTTCTCTAAATTTTTTCCAAACTCTCAATATCTTTTTTGTGATGTTGTGACCAAAATTGGCTGCAGTATCCCAGGTGTGGTCTCATTAGGGTTTTATAAAGTGGTACTAATACTTCACGAGATCTTGATTCTGTGCCTCTGTTTATACAACCCAGGATTGTATTAGCTTTTTTGGCTGCTGCCATACACGGCTGGCTCATGGTCAAGTGATCATCCACCAGGACTCCAAAGTCCCTCTCACAGTTGTTGTTTCTGAGCCAGGTTTCACATAAAATGTAAATAAATAGTCTGACTCGTTAAGACTGTAGCTATTCATGCCTGTGACGTTGAGATATTACTAAAGACTTTCAGCCCACAACACAGTGGATTTAATTTTTAATAGGGAAAATGGCCCTTTCAGATGAAGATTGAATGAGGGAACCAGTGTGGAGGAATGCAAAAAGAAGTTAAAGCAGGGTGTGTGTTTTTGAGAATCATCTTAATAAAAGCATGAAATTAAGAACAGTTTGGACGGAAGCAAAATTTTCATACATTTCCTACAACATAATTGATGCGAATTGAAAAAGAAAAAGGGAGACAAAATACAGGTGGATCTAGATGAGATTAAACAAAAGAAAAAGAATTTAAAAAGTCCCCCAAACGGGACAACAGAGGCAATTATCTACGTTAACAGTGATACAGACGTAAATAAAAATGAATTATGCAAGACAAACAAATTCTGAATCTGCAAGTAAACCGGAGAAATGATTGGCATATAAATTGTGAAAAGAGAAAGTAAACAAAGTGATGCTAACATTACAAAAAGCAAATGCTGCAATAACAAATAAGAAAAAATATATTGTTTAAATAGGTTATTGCAACAGTCAGAATATTTTAAATGGTTCCATATAACAGCGGAACAAATGGTCATTTGGACCCTCCGATTTCACTAGGATTTACTTTCAGTTAAGTAAAGACAAAACCTAAATATCCAAACATCTCTTTCTGGTTTAAGCATTTCAAAGTAGGTTATTCAATTTCATCAGAGCTTTTGGGAATTGTGTAATTAAATAGTTTGCTCAGAGTCGGTTATGATTATCCTGTTACTCGTACTATTATGTTAATAACGCAAACCACAGTAATTAGCCTGATTTTGAAAAATCCTTCACCTAAATTTTCATAATCAGGGAGGAGTTCTATGAAGGAAAGCACACCCAAACTCATTCAATCTGTATTTTTAAGATCTATATTTGCAGCTTCAAGGGGTTTCCCCAATGAAGTAGCCAAGCTGGAGAGAGAAAAGGCCTCAAACAAAGAGGCAGGCGTGGAGCCTAGTCATAACACACTGGCTGAAGATTACGTTGTTCTCCAACGGAGTGGAGAGACCATTAATTTAGGGGTCCTTGGTGGTCTCTGAGCTTGGTTGTTTTCTTGCAGATGTTTCATTAGCCAAACTAGTGTAGGAAGTCAGCTCCCTCTTCTTTCTTCTAAAATAGTCAATGAAGCCCCCTCCCCAAAAATAAGGAGAAAACTCCTGATTGACAAAAGCTGACTTGCATCCTCCCACTAATAAGAAAGAACAGTTTTTGCAATAAGCCATAGCGTCTGTGAATGGAAAATTTGTATCCATTCATAAAAGCAGAACACTGTCTGTGAATGGAAAACTAAGTAGTTGGACAGCTCCATTCATGAACAGAAGCGTTGCCGGTTGCAGCCTTTTCATAGGCAAAGCCCTGCTGGCTATAGCCAGCACAGAGAGATGAAACCTAATAGATTAAGCATATAAAGACAATCCTGCTCAACTTTGCATTCCCCCATCTGACCTCAAGGTTAGGGCATGATCTCCCAGCCACAATGGAAACCAAGCCACCACAATTGGAATAACCAAAAACACACATTTGAAACCTATTTGCCCAACAGGCCCAGAAATCAAAATCACACAGCCCCGAAACAATATAGAAGTCCATTCACTCAACAGACCAAGTTGTCAGCTGTCCCAGAACTGATTGCTAGGTCACTTCGCTTCTGATTCTTAAACAAAGGGAGACCTCCTTTTCAATTGCAGCTCGCCTCCAAATTCATAGCCTCCTGCATCTTTCTCCCAGCTGGGAACCGGACTGGATTTTACTTCCAATACTAGGTAATATCATCAGCACTGATGATGTTACCCAGTTTGGGTAAGGATAGGTAATATGGCATGGGACTAGGACACTTACGGGACCGTCTTCTGCCACATACTTCCCTTCGACCGGTGAGAGTGCACAGGGTCGGCCTCCTCCGGGTCCCGTCAGTGAAACAATGTCGTCTGGCGGGTCCTAGGGGGAGGGCCTTCTCTGTTGCGGCGCCCACCCTCTGGAACCAACTGCCCCCTGAAGTCCGCGTTTCCCCCACTCTCCCGGCCTTCCGGAAGAATCTAAAAACCTATTGATGCTGGCAGGCCTGGGGATGACTGTGATTGTGTGCGAATGATGAATGTGTTTGGGGTCTTTTTAAACGCTTTTTAGCTTTGGTTTTAGTTTTGAAATGTTGAACTGTTGTTTTATTTATGCTGTTAGCCGCTCTGAGTCTTCGGAGAGGAGCGGCATAAAAATTTTAATAATAATAATAATAATAATAATAATAATAATAATAATAGGAAAGATGAGGAGCATCATAGTAATACAGCTTTACTAAGTATTTTGACAGTGTTGTAGGGATTAGTTGTTAAGCAAAGTGATGGTGTGGGGGAAAAAAACTGTCCTTATGTCTAGCCGTTCTGGTGTGCAATCCCTATAGTGTCATCTTGAGGGAAGAAGTTGAACATTTCTCTTCCACAGCCTCTTTAATTGGTTAGCTGACAGAAGCCCTCTCACTTATGAAAATAACCACAAAAACAATGCTTCTCAAGAATCACAGCTTCAGCCACACTAGAACCGCTAACAGTCAGAAGACCCAATTTGAAAGCCGAAAAGGATGTGGACAGAGGCGGGACAGGGGACCTACTCAAGAGGCAAATGTCTTGACCGGGTGCTTTCTTTGCTCTATCCACTGAAAAAACAAAAATCATCTTGTTTTGTTGCTCAAGTGTCATTCCTTTTCAGGTCCAACCCAGATACACACCTGCTAGCACTCCCATCCAGCATGATCTTCATCTCTGGGAGTTATGGAAACTGTCGTCCCACTCAGAACCAAATTAGGAAAGGTGTGGTTTTTTTTGCTATTTTATGGTGGGGGGCTTAAAATATTAAGAAGGAGCATTTCCTCCCTTGCATTAATCGCCATGAACGATCCAAGCCCCCCACACTTTCATCCAATTTCCCAACTTTTTACAAAGATGTTCATTATCCTGATGTTTCTTTAAAGTAGCAAAAAAATCTAAGCATCTGTGAAGATTTCTCAGAAGTTCTGTAAGCCTCCATCTATTCTTGCGCCAGCTTTGAAATCTCACAGGTGTCGCTGCGTTAAATCACCACAAACAGTTCGGTGATATTCCAAGACTTTTGAATATATGAATACAAAATTAGCCTTTGAAACAGTCTTCCATTGCAACCAAACATTTCTTTCTCCCATCTTTTAATCTGTTCAAGAATCCACCGAAAAACAGTTCTGTCCATGGGTTGCAGAGGTGTCTGGCCACATTTTATTCGAATGACAAAGCTGCATTAGATGGACATTTGTCCTGCTTCATCAACAGATCGTGTTCCTGTGTAGGGAATTGTCTACGTTTTATTCCCTTCCTGCAAAGCTGCAATTGTGAGGTGTTCAAATCTAATGGGAAAGAAGGTCAACAATTCTTGTTCCAGATTGCAGGACTCTGCAGAACAGGGTCCAAGTAACAAATAAACATGCTAACAATAAGAGTCACTCCGAGAGTTGATTAGCAACTCTTTACCGGATATGCTGAAGCATAAACTAGACCAGGGGTCTTCAAACTTGGCCCTTTTATGACTTGTGGACTTCAACTCCCAGAATTCCTCAGCCAGCCTGGCTGAGGAATTCTGGGAGTTGAAGTCCACAAGTCATAAAAGGGCCAAGTTTGAAGACCCCTGAACTAGACAGATTCAGTTGGAGACTATTTCCTTTGAAGGCCACCACCAAGTAAGGGTTGGACTCAATATTTAAATGACAGCTTTCAAATCTCTGAATTTCTCTTTGGGATAACTGAGGCGCTGAAGTGACATCCTGAAGCCTGCATTTCCTCTCTCTGATCCTCATCTGAACAATGCACTTCGTTGTCATGACATATGACAAGCTTTTCTGGAATCTGACACAGTAAAACACACAAAACAGCTTTCCTTAAGCTTCCGATGCTTGAGAGTTGCACCAAATATTATTTTAGAATATACACAGCATTTGCGTGTGTGTGTGTACAGGCACACACACACACACATGCAAGTGCCTGCACATGAACACACACTCAGAGGGAGAGAGAGAGAGAGAGATCAAGAACATTCAATCAATCAGAATGCTTTTATGATCCAGGACCAAACACAACAAAAGATCAGCATACAATATAATAAGTATGAAAGCAAATTTTTAAAAATTAGCAAGAAAGTCTGAAAACAATGCCTTGGCTAACAACAATTGCACGAGGGACGAAGCAGGTGCTTTCTAACAGCTGCTGATTTTGCTAAGGGTACTGCATCCTGCTTAGAGCCATCTCCTGGGTGTTCACTCTGCGGAACTGAAAGAACCACTTAGAAAAATATTCAAAGATGCAAGGAAAACCCAGTCGGGCTTTCAAGAATCCGTTACTATAACTTATGCCAATAAAAGTAGCTGCAGTCAAACTTGTAGTATGTCTATGCTCCATGAAGTGCCAGGACATGGAAAAGGGGGTCTGGAAGGCTGGATAAATTGAGACCATTGTATCACAGGTGACGTGCACACTCCTTTTTAGCACCCTACTGCCAAAGCTATGCTAGGAATCCCAAAGATGCTTTTTTCAAGAGGCAAATGGACTTTCTTGGTTTTGCCTTGAAGACATTTTTCTTCTCATCCCAGAAACTTCTCCAGTTCTGACTTGAATGGGCGGGGAATGGAAGGATTTATATTCCTTGCAGACAAAGCTGGTGCTTTGCCTTCTTTTGGAAAGTCGTTGAGGTCCACTTGGAGGTTTATAAATGATTGAAGGAATATAAATCCTTCCATTCCCCACCATTCAGTCAGAGCTGAAGAAGCTTCTTGGATGGGAAGTGAAACGTCTTCAAGGAAGAACAAAGAAAATCGAGTTGCCTCTTGACACGGATGACGGAGAATCTCCAGAAAAACTATGCTAGGAATATTTGCATGTGATGGCTGTAAGATGTCAAAAGAAGACGTCTTTAGCTAGGATGGTAAAATGGATTTTGACATCCGGGTTTGTTCCTGTTCACTCACCTCTACCACAACGCCTCCTGAGGTAGAGTTTTCGGTTACATTTCAATTGTGATTAATTTTCTGACTTTAGAAAAAGTCATTATCTGCCTCCCTTTGTTACATTCCACAGCTGTACAATTTGTTTGTAGGTTTAAACGTTGACGCTATTTACTGTTAAATTAGATCATCATTTACTTGGAATTAAGTGCTGAGTTAAACTGTTGTAGGGCACTGCATTTAAACCAGCACCTTGGGGAATCCTACTTAGCCGGTGTACACTGGATAATACACCCAGATACGCTCAGATTAACCTTTCCCCCTATTCCCAATGCAGAAAACACAATGGCACTGTCAGATCTAATTAGAGGCTCTTCAGAGTACTTTACATGTATCCCTTGAGTATGAGGGAAATAGATCTTCGGGGAACTATGGTTTAAATTTGTACTGAGCAATAGATATTTTGAGAACTGGTTAGCCATAAACAAAATTGTTTAGGAGTTAAAACACAGAGATCCTAATGATCCCATTGATGGCTGTGGAGAGTTGTGAGTTTCAGTCGAGTAGAATGCACTTTTATTTGGGCATTCTTGTCTTCTGTGATAAAGAGAGATGGCGACTCTGTCCTTGGCTTCATCTTCTGGAGATGAAGTCACTAACCAAGGAGAGAAGCAACCTAGAACTAAGGAGAGCAATCCACCAATGTAACAGCTTTGCCTTCAGAAGTTGTGGATGCCCCATCACTGAAGGCTTTCAAGAAGAGACTGGACAACCACCTGTCTGAAATGGTATAGGGTCTCCAGCTGAAGCAAGGGATGGACTAGAAGATCTCCCAGGTCCCTTCCAACCCAATTATTCTATGTTCTAGATGTCAGGACTGAAAATCAGGCTTGTCAGATGCTGTATTTTTCCTATCCTGCTCTACAGAGTGGAGAGCTGGTCTCTGACCGAAGGCCACCTGAAGAGACCGGAAGCATCTGAAATGTGGATTGACAGGCGGCTGTTACGTAGAAGCTGGGTTGACAAGATCAGAAATGAGGAGGTGATCAGCCACCTGGGAAAGCCAAGGGAAATCATCAAAACAATTAAAAAACGAAAATTAGAATATTTCGGACATGTGATGCGACACCCAGAAAAATACGGTCTACTCCATTCAATCCTCCAGGGAAAGATGGAAGGCCAACGAGGTCCAGGCAGAAGAAGAACATCGTGGCTTCAAAATCTCAGGGACTGGTTGGGACAAAACTCAGCAGCACTTTTTCGTGCGGCGGCTGATAAAAACAGGATCGCCAACAGGATCGCCAACGTCCGATAACGGATATGGCACAAGAAGAAGATGTCAGGAAAATCGAGGCAACTCTGTTGTGGTACAATGGTCCACTGAATTCAAATCTGCAAATTCTTTATTTTTTCCCCCTAATGACATTATATTAATGGAAAGCTAATCTGAAGGACCATGAAGTCTTAAAGTTACTAAGTTTGGGAACTTAGCAACTCTAAGCAATCGGACCCTGATGCTAGTGAGGGGTTCCTTCTGACACCCCAGAAAACCCAAGCATCTGTGCAGAAGCCCTAGACCCCACCCAGGCAAACTAATAGTCACATTTTGTGTCATGACAAGTTTCCCACCACAGGAAGAATTACGGAAAAGAATTTCTTTTTAAACCTGTTTTTGGGTCAAGCAGGACCCAACCTAAGTTTAGATCCCTGCTGGACAAATTCTTAAGTATGTCTAGTTTAATGAAGAGAAGAAGGACGAGGGGGGACATGATAGCAGTGTTCCAGTATCTCAGGGGCTGCCCCAAAGAGGGAGTCAAGCTATTGTCCAAAGCACCTGAAGGCAGGACAAGAAGCAACGGGTGGAAACTGATCAAGGAGAGAAGCAACCTAGAACTAAGGAGAAACTTCCTGACAGTTAGAATAATTAACCAGTGGAACCACCTGCCTCCAGAAGCGGTGAATGCTCCAACACTGGAAGTTTTTAAGAAGAGACTGGACAGCCATTTGTCTGAAATGGTATAGGGTTTCCTGCCTGAGCAGGGGGTTGGACTAGATGACCTCCAAGGTCCCTTCCAACTTTATTATTATTATTATTATTATTATTATTATTTAATGAGCTGGTCTCTTCCTCATAATCCTCACTTGTATCTCTGCTTTAAATGAGATGCAGTGTTAATTGTCACAATGAAAGCCTTTAATGATGATGGATGAAGGAAGGTGGACTGAATACAAACGCAAGCGAATGACATTGAGCAGCTTGAGTGATACAGAGAGGATGAAAAAGGATCAAAACCCAGTCGATTTGCCCTCAAACTAAAAACTCCGATGCAACAATGTCATTTTTAAATCACAACTCCATCATCTGAATGCAAAAGCTGGGAAATCTACCGGGATTTGTTCATTTATGTAGCAGGATGACTTTCCCAGTGTGTGCGATGAATCGCACAGTGCATTCCTAATTTTGTTCCCTGCTGTGGGAGCCACCAAATCCAAGCAACTCTGGGTTAAATTTAATAACAACAATAATAACAATCTCAAGCTGTATGGAAAAATCTCATCCAAAACAGAATCTCTGCTCAGTGCTGTAGGTCTACACAGCCCAGATATAGCGACGGCGTTTGGACGGGGTGAAGGCGCCATCCCCACTTACCACCACAGCTGAGCCCAAGATTTGTGTTACTAAGTGAAACAGTTAAGTGAGTTTTGACCCGTTTTATGGCTTTTCTTGCATTTGTTAAGTTAGTAACCCGGTTATTAAGCAAATCCGGCTTAATCCCCGTTGACCTTGCTTGCCCGAAGGTCGTAAAAGGTGCACCACGTGATCCCCCCAGAAGACTGCGGCCATCACAAATAGGAGTCAGTTGCCAAGCGCTTCAATTTTGATCACATGACCACGGAGATGCTGCAACGGTCATTAAGTATGAAAACAGTCATAAGTCTCTTTTTTCAGTGCCGTTATAACTTCGAACAGTCACTAAACAAACTATTGTTTTTACCTGTGGTAAAAACTGAAGGAATCAAAATGGCCGATGGAAATAATATCAAAAGTGCTGCCATTAGCTAGAGAAGATTCTTTCTTTCTCTCTTTCTCTCTTTCTTTCTTTCTTTCTTTCTTTCTTTCTTTCTTTCTTTCTTTCTTTCTTTCTCTCTCTCTTTCTTTCCCTTCCTTCCTTCCTTCCTTCCTTCCTTTCTTTCTTTTTCTTTCTTTTCCTTCCTTCCTTCCTTTTTCTCTTTATCTATCTATCTATCTATCTATCTATCTATCTATCTATCTATCTATCTATCTATCTATCTATCTATCTATCTATCTATCTATCTATCTCCCTCCCTCCCTCCCTCCCTCCCTTGCCTGCCTGCCTGCCTGCCTGTCTGCCTGCCTGCCTACCTATCCCTAGCAAATTCAGCAGAGTCCAAAAAGCGTCTTAGGCATTACATCAGAACCCTTGAAGAAGGTAGGGATAACAATATCAACCTAAAACATAAAACCTTAAAAATTAATAAATAAACCAGCAGTCCACAAGGAAAAAGACAAATCCCATCCATTGTGTATTCTGCTTTAATTGTCTAACTGCCTAGAAGAGCAAAAGTAACTATTTGGTTTTTAAAAATGTTAATTTCATAGAAAGGGCACCGTGGACATCAATTGCTATTCAAACATCAAACCTCTGGCCAAATGTAAAATCGCAGAGTCTTCTAAGAAGAGATGATTGAAGTTGCCTTTCCGTTAAGTTCTTTCCTCCTGAGATTTTTACAATTAGCTGGAGAAATCCTTTGGCAGCACCGTCAGTGGTGAACATGCAGTTGAGATCTGTTTAGTTATTGAAGCTATCTGCATACTCAGAATTCCTTTGCTGGAATCAGCAGGAAATTGCATTTTTAACAACTCACTGATAATGGCAACATATCTGAAAAACCCATTAATTTTACCACTTAGGGAACAACCAAACTTTCCCTTTTTGCATGCATTCATTTTTTATTAAAGGGGGTGGGGGTGCCATTTTGACATTTTTTTACCTGCTGCATTCAGACACACCTGCCTACTCTCCATTCTGAAATGGTACTCAAGGTGACTTTTGCATCTTGAAAAAATACGTTGTCACGTTATTTCTAGGTCTGGTGTGGGAATTGCTGTACATAAAGAGGGGTTCTAATGGAACCGGGGAAACAATTGTGCAAACGTACAGATGCACCAACTGTCACAATGATCACATTCATTTGGGGGAAGGGGACAACAGCCCTGAGCCCCTCCAAAACTTTGGATCATAGACCAGATTCATGCACACCAGGAGCTCCTGGTGCAGAAGTTCAACATCTTATGCAATTCCCTCAACCTGAGACTTGTCGGATCTTACATGCGAAGGTCCTCGGAGCTAAGATCATCTCATCCACCTGTTACCTTGCCAGGGGGACAACAGGAGACTGGACCTTCCTGGGATTAGAGTCTGAACATTTAAGAGCCCTGGTGTCACAGTGGTGAGAATGCAGAATTGCAGGTTGACTCTGACCACTGCTAGCAGTTCAGTCCTGGCTGGCTCAAGTTTGGCTCAGCCTTCCACTCTTCTGAGGTGGGTAAAATGAGGACCCAGATTGTTGGGGGCAACAGACTGACTCTGTAAACCACTTAGAGAGGGTTGTAAAAGCACCATGAAGTAGGATATAAGTCTAAGTCCTATTGCTATTCTTCTTCCCTCCCTCCCTCTCTCCCTCCCTCTCTTCCTCCTTCTCTCCCTTCTTCTTTCTCTCCCTTTCCCCTTCCTTCCTTCCTTCCTTCCTTCCTTCCTTCCTTCCTTCCTTCCTTCCTTCCTTCCTTCTTTCCTTTTCTTTCTTTCCTGCCATGGTGGCTCAGTGGTTAGAGTGCAGTATTGCAGGCAAAGTCTGCCCACTGCCAGGAGTTCGATCCTGACTGGCTCAAGGTTGACTCCACCCTTCGGTAAAATGAGGACCCAGATTGTTGGGGGGGGCAACAGGCTGACTCTGTAAACCGCTTAGAGAGGGCTGTCAAGCGCTGTGGAGCCGTTTTATGCATAAACCTTTTTCCACAATGCAACGTTTATACTAGTGCATTAAAAGCAGCAAAAGCCCATTAATTTCCATTGTCATATAATCAAAGTTTAGGTGGCCTGAAACCTCTTCCAACCGTCATAAGGTTTAGCAAAATCACTCAGGACAAAAAAACTTTCTCACCAATGACTTTGGTTTTCACGATTTAGACTGATCCGGAGTGTTAATTTCCCCAGACACTCATTTGACCCTTTAATCCGCTGGTCTTAAAGTAAGGATGTTATTACATTCATTGCAGCTGAACGTTTTGCTGGTATTTTCACATTTTAGCATAATATTTACAAGTTAATTAAATGCTAACATAAAAGCATCACTCATCTCACCTCCAGCAGCTGAATGTGGGTGTTTCAATTACTTCAAAAATTTACAGATCATCAGACTATGCAAAGAGAAGGGAAACTTGCCACATTTCTAAAGAGTAATTAGCACATAATTAATTGGAGAGAACATTCTGGAAGATGATGCATTCTGGCTACTGATGCATAGCCAAAGTTGGCTTTAGGCCAAGGGTCTTCAAACTTGGCAACTTTGAGACGTGTGGACTTCAACTCCCAGAATTCCTCAGCCAGCCCTTGTCAGTCTCCATAAAAATACTCTTAGCCTCTGCTTTCTGTTTGTTTGATGGGTTTTGGAAACTGTCTGATACAGGGTTTCTCAACCTTGGCAATTTTAAGATGCTGATGCTGGCTGGGGAATTCTGGGAATTGAAGGTTAGCATAGAACTATATAACAGAGTTATATAACAGAGTTGGAAGGGACCTTGGAGGTCATCTATCCCAACCCCCTGCTCAGGCAGGAAACCCTATACGATTTCAGACAAATGGCTGTCCGGTCTCTTCTTAAAGACTTCCAGTGTTGGAGCATTCACCGCTTCTGGAGGCAGGTAGTTCCACTGGTTAATTGTCCTCACTGTCAGGAAATTTCTCCTTAGTTCCAGGTTGCTTCTCTGATAGAAATACTGGTTTGATACCCATGGAGATTCTCAGTCATCCAAGTCATGGTTGTCCCACAGATGCTTTTCAAAAGGCAAACTGGACTTTCTTGTTTTTTTTTCTTTGAAAACATTTCCCTTCCCATGAGGGAAGCTTCTTTAGTTCAAGCTTCTAAACCAGGGGTCTTCAAACATGGCCCTTTTATGACGTGTGGACTTCAACTCCCAGAATTCCTCAGCCAGCGTGCCTGGCTGAGGAATTCTGGGAGTTGAAGTCTACACGTCATAAAAGGGCCATGTTTGAAGACCCCTGTTCTAAACTAAAGAAGCTTGAACTAAACCGAAAGGAGGAAATATATTTTATAAATTTATATATTTAAATTTCCCTCGGTTCTTATGTTCCCTAAAATTAGAAGACTTCTCATTGGACTGACACAATTAGCCATCCCTGTTGCTGTCTGTTTATTAGTACTTTTTCCTGGAATAAGATAGCCACATCTCTCAATTACTGCTAGCAACATATTGGGATAAAGCCTGGTGAGCTTCAAATTGAATTCTGGAGGATGTGCTACCGTAGCAATGAAAACCTTGAACTAAAGGATTTCAGCTGAAGACTGTGCAGGTCTGGGGCTATAAGCAGCCTCTTTAAAACACTCAATGGGAAATCAGCAAGAAGACCAGCTCATAAAGTTCATGGCAGTCACGGTCTGTAAATGTATGCTCAGAATATAGGAAATAAACAAGATGATCTTGACCTCCTCATGCAGAAAGGCATATAATTTAGTAGGAATAAACAAAATGAATCCAGTTGTGGGATTCAGCCGTTTTGCACCACTTTGGCAGAACTGGTAGCTAATTTTTTGTTGGCCAGGCCCAGAAGTGGCATTCACACAGAGAACTGGTTGTTCACCTATTTGAATCCCACCACTGGATGCATCCCACAATTGGAATAG
Source organism: Bothrops alternatus (assembly GCA_034064705.1). Lineage (NCBI taxonomy): Eukaryota > Metazoa > Chordata > Lepidosauria > Squamata > Viperidae > Bothrops > Bothrops alternatus. The sequence goes on from JARGCV010000338.1 coordinate 865,705, forward strand.
AGCAATTTGGGCAACAGAAGTAGAAACAACACAACAAAAAAAGGTTTTGCCTTGTACTTTCAAAGTATCCCTTTCTGCCCTCAAATCCAAGTGAAATAACGTGGTACTGCTCAGAGGATCTGGGTTAAAAAGAACCCCATTTATTTTTATTTCCAGAGAAATTAATAAAAACATTATTGTCTGTTGTGTTTGAGAGGTCCTTGGTGCTCTCTGAGCTTGGTGGTTTTCTTGCAGATGTTTCATGATCTAAAGTGGTAACATCATCAGTGTGATGCATTGATGAGGTTACCTAGTTTGGATCATGAAACACCTGTATGAAAACCACCAAGTTCAGAGAGCACCAAGGACCCCACCCTCCTCCTCCTCCTCCTCCTCCTCCTCCTCCTCCTCCATACAAACCCAATATGATGGGGAAAAGGATAGGTTAGGAACCAAGAACATCTAGAAGCGACTTCAGAAAAGCAGAAGCTCAAAGCGAGTAGAGGTTGGTGAAGGATGATTTTAAAAAAGCTTCTTTAGAAATGATCAAAATAAAAAGAACACAAAGGATGAGCCTTCCAGCTGTTCAAGGAACAGAGTAAGAAGCGAATGTCTAATGGAGACAATGCAGAGATAGTTAACTTTGAATTTGCTTCCGTCGTCTCTTAAAAGTCACCTCAGGAAGCGCTGAAGAGCTGGATCAAATCCAGAACTATATCTTGCTTCAAGATCAGTTTTCTGGCTTCAATTTTACAATCATGGAGGAACATACTGTATGGACAGTGTGGTTGAAGCTTGCTGGAGAACAGATGAAATGCCAGATGTTAGAAGAAAGGCAAACATCTCTCTCCTCTTCCAAAGTGGGAGAAGGAAGTCCCGGTGAACTACCAACTCTACCACTAGTTAGTAGCAGGAAAAATCCTGCAACCGAAGGAAAGGAAATCCACCTTTAATTAACTTTGAAAATGGAAGTTAGTATGGATTTTTTTAAAAGAACAACTCTTAGCTTACTGACTTTCTCTATTTTAATTAGACTTTTTCTTTAGTAACTGCTAGAGAAATTGTGCAAATAATCTGTTTGACAAAATACACCACTGTTAAGTATGGACGAGGTGGCCTAAGAATTACATGGCCACATAACTGACTTGTTTGCTTGAAAATTGTATTCAATGGGCGCTCGTCAATAGTTCCTCATCAAAATGTAATCATTAGTTGAGTTGGTGCCACTAAGTTCAGTTATGGGCTCCTTAACCTTTTTATTAATAAGTTGGATTGGGGTAGGCAACCTCGGCTCTTTTATGATTCATGGACTTCAACTCCCAGAATTCTGGGAATTGAAGTCCACGAGTCATAAAAGAAGTCCATGAGTTGAAGTCCATGAGTCATAAAAGAGCCGAGGTTGCCTACCCCTGACTTGGACGAAGAAATGGAGAGAGCACTTAGCAAATGGCCCATCACAAAAAATGATGGTGATATGCAATCTTTTGCGATGGTAATATTCCACTGGTTTAACAGCCACAAGCACAATGTTCTTTATTTACCAAACAGAAATCAAAACCTAGGTATGAGATGGGTTTTACTTGGTCCAGTAACTCATCTCAAGATAGTACTTGACTACAAATTGAATGTGAATCAATAATGTGGAAGTGGAAAAATTGTGATGGTGGGGGGAAATTGCAATTTTAAGCTGCCTAATAAAAATGGACTTTCAGAGTTATTTGCAACAGTTTCCCCACTTTATCCATCAGGGGTAAGGCGCCACTTCAAATATTATGTCTTCTGGACACATCGTTTTAAGACAAATAGGAATCAGTTCCGAGAATAACAAGTGTAGCAGGAGATTAAATGTATAAACCACAGAGCAGAGATATGAGAGCAGTCTAGAAAGGATATTAAATAGAAGAGGATCTATTCTCTACTGTTTTGAAGAGAATAATAGATTCAAAGCTAGAAGCAATAATTCCTAATAGGAATCGCTGACCCAGATTGACGATTGTCTCCTAGCTGTGTTCAAGTGGACTATCTGGGATGCTTTGATTTGGATTCTTCTGCTAAGCAGGTACTTGGAAATATCTACGTAAATAGAGCTTTTCAATCCTAAGAACTAGTATGCAATAATTAAACTGCTTTTGTATTTATAGCGAATATATAGCAGTATTTTACCCATCAGATTTTTTTAAAAAAAAGAAACATAGAACTGTGTAACACACTTAATAAAGGCAACATATTTATTTACAAGGGATGGAGTAATATAAAAAGCCACTTCATACTCAAGCCAATCTGCTCTCTTGATAAATTCCAAGTCCACGTGATTTATTTGGCTGAAATTCAGCACTGATTTTCTTTTTTACTTTCCAGTCTAGCCTATAGCTTTACTATTCTGACTTTGGAAGAAATTATGAAGTTCTTTTCATGACAGAAAGTGACAGCATCAAGGCAAGAATCCATAATGTACAAGGTCATTATTTTTAATGTTTAAAAACAAACCATGGATGTAGCACTCCAGAAGTAGGAAGAAGAAAGCAAAATAGACTAGCTGAAGAATATATGTTTCCTAATTACGTCTAGTGACTAGTCCTTAATATAGGTTTAGGGCCTGTGATGCTCATCTATGAGTAGAAGAGAAGTCCAGAGTAGAACAACATAATCTGGTAAGCATCTGTGGGTCTCCCTTAAAAGGCAGAAGGGTGAGAAAAATAAAAATAAAAAACTTATAATCATGTCACTAACCTGGAATCACATCTTCTAGTGATACATGTGTAAATATATTGTCTTCTGTTTTCCCTTACTGTTTCTCTTCTCACCCAATCCTGTCTTTTTTTCCCTCTGGTGATAGAATTCATTATCTCTTCTACAAGAATAGAATAGAATAGAATAGAATAGAATAGAATAGAATAGAATAGAATAGAATAGAATAGAATAGAATAGAATAGAATGGAATGGAATGGAATGGAATGGAATGGAATGGAATGGAATGGAATGGAATGGAATGGAACGGAACAGAATGAAGAACAGAATAGAAGGAATGAAGAACAGAACAGAACAGAATAATCTTTATTGCATTGTGTATCTCACAACGAAATTAAGTGCTGTCCACTTAACATTATCTGAATATTATCAATAGGCTTCATTGAAGCTATTGATGTTCTGCCTTTCTCCATTTTCAAAGAGTTTTTCACAACAAAATGAAGGGAATTAATCTAGCCTAAGGATCAGGCCATGTCTCCTTGTTTTACTTTTATTCTTTTTCACCTCCTGGGCTCTTGAGTCTGAAAAAATTCTAAAGGAAAGTTCACCCTTTCATTTAAAATTTAGGCTTTTTCATTGCAGCTTTCTGCGGGTCAAGAAAAAAGGGAAGAGAAGTGAAAGAGCAATTAGAAATTCCTGTTCAGGGTATGGAAGGCTACGATATGCATTGCATAGAAACATTGCATAGAAAAGAAAAAAGGCAATATTAAATCAGAGAAACAAAAGGCACAAGATAAGAGGAAGGGTAGGAAGTAGCGCCAAACATTACTTTACACTAGGGATCTTCAAACTTGGCCCTATTATGACTTGTGGACTTCCACTTCCACAATTCTGGGTGTTGAAGTCCACAAGTCACAGAAGAGCCAAGTTTGAAGACCCCTGCTTTACACTAAGGTCATCCACTATACTTCTCCCTAGTTTTCTATCCTGGTCCAACAGCCTTCCATGTACCTTTCACCACCTCCATACATACAACTCTGTGTATTTTCCCCTGGTTCTCTAAACACTTTGCTTTTCTCTTTCTAAGGATCTCATCAACTCCATCCATCCAAGTCTTTCTCAATCTTTCCTTTCCTCTAGAGTGCCCTGCTCTTCCTTTGCAGAGGGCTTTACAATTCAGTTCCTACTCATTCTCTCTCTATGACCAGACCGTGACCTCAACCCCTTTGGCACTCACTCTTCATCTCCTCAGCATCTATTCATTCTTGCTTTATCACACACACACACTTCTTAAGTGTCCTGTTCTCTGCTGCCTTTAACCTTTATGCTTACCCTAGTGGGGGCTCAGCTCTTATTTCCATGCAGCCAAGAAAGCAGAGGCCATGTTCTTACACAAAGTTATTTCTGTTTCTTTCAACAAATATTCAGTTCTCACAGCAGGACCTATCTTACTCATTACGTTTCTCCAAGCATTTCATATCTTAAAAAATTGGCAATCTGTTTTTTTCCTAGTAGCAAATATTTTAATAAACACATAACTCTTTATTCTATTTTCCCGGTCAAACATAGTGACCTTGGTATGTGATGCATTCAAAGAAAAAGAAACTAGACCAAAATAAAAGTTGGTTTTTCAACTTCTCCCTTTTTCTTTCTTTCTTTCTTTCTTTTTATTATATATAACATTTTTTATTGTTTGATATCCATTTGTACATGTAAACAAGGAAGAAAGAAAAAAATAATTTCAAGTTAAAGCCATTCAGCTCTATACAATCATTTTAAATTTGTAGACTTTCTTCACTCCATATATTCAAGTTTAACTATGAACCAACTACATTTTAAAATGTTTAACTTTCACTTCTTTTCAGATCATTCCATTGGACATCAAACAAACAAGTCATCTTATTAATGTTAATAATTTCCATGTCGATATACCCACCCCTTCAACAAGTACATTCTTAGTCTATTTGATATATATCTTCCAATAATCAGTAGATATATATTTGTATATGTAAACCAGGGGAAAATTCAAGCTAACTGCTATCCAATTTAATACAATCGATTTAAATTTGTAAACATTCTTCACTCCTTATGTCAAGAGAAGCCAGAAATACCACCTATAGAAGAATGGACTTTGAAAGTAATAAATTTGGCAGAAATGGCTAAAATATCGGCATATTTGAAGGATCGCTGAAATGAACAATATATGATAGACTGGAAACAGTGGATAGACTACATACAAGAGAAACACCAATCAAAGAAAATGTATCTTTCCAGTATTGTCCCACCAGCAGTCTCGCTGCTGTGATCAAGTTCAGAATTAAGTTCGTCTCTGTGGTAGTGCAGTCTTTTATGATCCCTAACAAAAACAACTGAGGTAGAAATTCAATATGCTTTTTCAAAATGGTTCGGAGTGTCCACCATATTTTCCTCCAGAAGGCTTTAATTTTTCTACATGTCCACCATACATGAAAATATGTAGCCTCCATACTATTACACCTCCAACATTTAGGTTGGATGTCTGGGTAGATATACGATAATTTTTTCGGATCTAGGTGCCACCTATAGAACATCTTATAAAAGATTCTTGAGACCTTTGGATTAATCTGGACTCCTGGCAACTGCCTGGCAGTTATTTCTAATCTGTGAATCGGGTATATAAGAAGAAAGAAAGAAAGAAAGAAAGAAAGAAAGAAAGAAAGAAAGAAAGAAAGAAAGAAAGAAAGAAAGGGTTAGGAACTAATCACTTTGGAATGAGAAAGGAAGGAAGGAAGGAAGGAAGGAAGGAAGGAAGGAAGGAAGGAAGGAAGGAAGGAAGGAAGGAAGGAAGGAAGGAAGGAGAAATGAGATAACCTTTATTGTCATTTTTTACTACGGTATGAGCACGCTGGCTCCCATTAAAAATGAAATTCAGTTGCCTGAATTTCAAAAGAAAGTATATACCAGCTCATACACTACATAACACACATACATACATATATATCTATATATCTATATATCTATAGAGATAGAGATATAGGTATAGATATAGCGATAGATAGATAGATAGATAGATAGATAGATAGATAGATAGATAGATAGATAGATAGATAGAGAGAGAGAGAGAGAGAGAGAGATATGGAGAGGGAGAAAGATATAGAGATAGGAGAGAGAGAGAGAGAGAGAGAGAGAGAGAGAGAGAGAGAGAGAGAGAGAGAGAGAGAGAGAGAGAGAGAGAGAAGAGAGAGAGAGAGAGAGAGAGATACACCCATACATATACATGCACCCCTTTAGAATACATAGTGGAAAAAAGGGATTTGAGAGTTCACAAGATTGATGCTCTATGGAACAAAACTATGGCTGAATCTGGATGTTCTGCTTCGGATACCACGAAGCCCCCCCCTCCCCCCAGAAGGTAAGGATGAAAACAGGCCATGAAGATGATGCTTAGTGTTCCAGACAATCCTGCGGACCTTGTTGGAATGAAAGGCAATCCTGTCATATTCCATTGTGCGGATGCTTCCTCTCCTGCCACAACTGACCACAGGAAAAGCTCCCAATTATGTTGGACACCAGAACCCTGTCCCTCATTACTGCCATTTTTCTCCCAATTATGGAGCTCCTTAACATTTCACCTTTGCCTTGTTCAGGCGTTCTTCCACCCTTTGGATCAATCCAGCTGACCTTCCTTCTCTCCTTTTGGTCTACAGAGACACTTTTTTGATTAGGTGGCAACCAGAGCAGTCAACCACACTCAATGGGCGCCTTGTGACCTAGGCAAGCAGACAGTTGCCAGGGATGTAGCCAACACTTCCCAGGAGGAAAGAAACACTCAATTAGTTGACTTCTTTATAATCAAAATATTAAGACCATGACACACACACACACAGAGAAAGAGAGAGATACATCACAATCAAGTTGGGAGGTGAAATATTTGCGATTAGTCCTGTCGAGACTGATTTGATTCACCATCGTATGTTATCATTAAAGCAAAGTTAGAATGACCTTATTTAACAGATATAAATATCTTGTCACTTCTAAATTGGATAAGGGTGAAGGAGGGCAGTCCACCACAGTGGTAATGTCAGGGGTTGTACAACTGAATGTTGCCATTTCATCTTTTACCACAGCTTTTAATGAGATCCTTAATTTAAAATATATCAAAGGTCCAATATTTTTAAGTGTCTAAAAATAAAAACACCCTACATGGATTACCTGTTCAGAATTTAAAAGAAAAAAAAATGACACACGATATACTGGATGGAAAATTAGGCAGAGTCTAAGTGTCCATTGATAATCCACCACTAATTGTAATATATTATTTTGTCTGGTTTTTTATTATTATTGCTGTTGTTGTTGTTTTTAATGCATTTATTTGTAATGCTGGTCAATGACCATAATAAAAATTGATTGATTGGACACATGATCTTAAAGATTTTGCAATCCAGTTGATGTAATTATGAATAAGGATTCTATACCTTCATTCTTTTTTTGCTGAATTATAAGGAAAATGTGGTAACACATTAGCTCTGTCTCACACATTAGGATTGTACATTTTTTTTATAAATAAAGCACTTTCACATATTGTACAAATCAAAGCATAGCATGTTTCTGCTGGTTATTAAAGTAGCCTCATCTGTTTTTAGTTTTCAGCATATATTTACACGACTGTTTAAGAGTTATTTTACTATTGAGGCAGCTCCCTAAAGTGGCCACATCTACTTTCAGGTTTTTCCATGAATCTCAAAATAATGACTGCTTTAAGAGTTCCTTTAATCAGGTGGCTTTTTCCTCCATGGTTTATCCAGAAGGAGAAAAAAAGAACTCAGTTAAATGGAAACAAACCTAGACAAGTTTGAAGTTACTTGGATAGAATTTATTTGAGCAATGGAAGGGTTTTACAACACATTTGTATCAAAAGCTAATATTAATTCACCACATTGGTAGAGCTGCTCTGGAATAATCATTTAAAGGAGCATTGGGGAAAAATGATAAATTAATGTGAATATTTTATTCCAGCAAGGAGATCTGTTCCAGCTAAATCTCTCTGGTAAAGCTAGAAGATTGTTCAACTTGTTAGCCTATTATCTGGAGTCTTCTTTCAAAAGAAGGACACATATTCGCAAGGAGCAGCTGGAGATGTGATTGTAAAGATACCGGTACCAAGAGCCTAGGATCAGAAAGGTCATCCATAAAAAAGAGACGGGAGAATTCCTTCCAGGTCACAAAATTAATTCTGATGGAGTCAAGAGGCGTAAACGCCCAAAACACAACTGATAATTGTGAACCATTCTGCATGTACCGATGTTGGGTTTGCAAAAACGTGGAGTCGAGTTATACCGACTGCAAAGTACAATGTATCACCTTAGGCTTTCTAATTTACTAGACAAGGACTGCAACAATTGTGATGAGCACAAGGGAGAAGGAAAGAGAAACAAGAAACTTTGCTGCCAACTAGCAGTTGCCATGATTTCTGCAGTTTGGAAATGGTAGCTTTGGAGCCTAAGAGATGGATGACCAGCTATAATCAGCGATGGGATTCAAATACGGGAACAACCGGTTCTCTGTATGGATGCCACTTCCGGAAGTCCATTCTGGGCCTGGCCAACAAAAAAATTAGCTACCGGTTCTGCCGAAGTGGTGTGTGAGAATGACTTTGGGAAGCAAGGGAAGGGATTGCTGCCTAGGGAACAATCAGATAAGTGAGGGCACAACCCATGTCTCCCTCTTGAGCAGAGAAGGAACCTCGGAGAGGACTCTTCCTAACGTCTCAGTCAAACAGAAGAAAGAGACCCCACCAGAACTTCAAGATTCTGTTCATGCAGGCTGACAGCAAAGCAGAATTAGCTCATCGAATTGTGTTTCCCAATTGATCTACAGCTGATAAGGAACACGATCAACCTTTTCAAATAAAGGGTTTATTTTCTTGTTTTTGTAGGATTTTATGACACTTGATGCAACTGGGGGGGAGGGAAAAAAAGATGCCAGATTCTTAAATCAAACTTCTCTTCATTTCATATGCTTATGCATCCATTGTTATGCATCCAGGGTTTGCATAAACAGAGGCACAGAATCAAAATCACGTGAAGTATTAGTACTGTTTTATAGAAAATTAGTAAGGCCACACCTGGAATATACTGCATTCTTCTATTGAAATATCTATTTTGCTGCATGGAGTACATATAAAAAGGAGTTTTCTTTTCATTATCTTCATTCTTTATGAAAACCTGATTGTAAAACAGTAACTCTTAAACATTTTGGAATGAAGGGAAGAATATATATTTGGGCTGCAACTCCTATCAGAAAGCAACAGGGAAAAAACAATCTGGCAGAAATTGGTAGCTAATATGTAATCTTGACATGTGCACGGTCTCTGCTAAGGCGCTCCTTGTATGGAGATGTGCTTCTTCCCATTCCTTGGTGATGGAGATCTTCAGAGACCTTACTTTGCCCCTGGGCACCAGCAAGTCCTGAATTTCTGATCAAAGAAGGGGAAAAAAATTAAAATTCCCATAAGTCAGGGAAACAACACAGACACTTTCTTGTGGTTACTTGGCAACCATATGAAAGAGCTGTGCCACTGACTTTTTCTGTTGTTGTCTTCATTTTTCAAGATTGCCCATCCAAGTATTTTTTGAGCTAAGACCCTGTTATTTATGGAAATTCTTCTAACAACTCAGTTCTTTTTTTGATTATGATTTATAATTACATATAGGGACCCACAGAATGGAGCCATGGCATAAATCATAGTCAGCAGCTCAAAGAACAATATTTGAATGAAATTCTTTAATCTCCAGTGGTTATTATTAATAAAGAGTATGTCAACATCTTGTGAACAAATGTGGGAAAATGCCCCCCTCCCATCTAACTATTCAGAAGAGATGTTTTTAGCTACAAATATGTACTCATTGCTGGCAAATCTAATTGCTTATTCCTATCAGAGATGCACACTTATAATTTCACATTCACAACAAAAATATCCTTGTAAAGAAGGTGCATTGTCTAAAAAACTAAACAGTAATATTCAAGGACACACTGCTGTATAAGCAATACAATGCTGAAAAGTTTTTGTACAGTTATAATTCAGCATACGGCTTTCCCCAAGTAAACAGTTGGAGAGCAAAATTTAAAATCTAAACAGCCAACTGCAGAATTTTAAAAAGACAGAAAATAGGATGTGTGGGACTAATAAATCTTTGTTATTCAAAGCTTCTGAAATCCAGATCTCCCTCTGCAAATTCTTTTTAGTGCAACTGGCTGAATCAGCCAATTGTTTATCAGAAACTTTGAGCCTAGGTAGAAATTCATTATTTTTTTTATTTACTCTTCTATAAACAATGGGAAAGCTCATGTTGTCTAGGTTACTGTGAATCATAATGGCAGAGGAGGAAGAACACGTGTCATGGGATCCACCTGAACACTCAAATTGATTCAACTGTTATATGGAAAACAAAACCTTATCCCAGAATAAGCAATTTAGCCTTAAAGAAAGTTTATGCCAGGCAAAATATCAAGAAGGCTAATCCCATGTTAGTGTTCTGCCGTTTTGATTCCCCTGTAGACCACTCAAGTTTTATCTTCAGTTCTGGGCTACCTCAACCACCAAAATGGACAGCAGGTTTAGCATCCCCCGTTGCAGCTCCCAAGATGCGTTAGTTTAAGGCAACTAATTGGAAAAGCGAAATGTTTTCTCTGTCCCTGAGATTTCAGGGGACAGGCATTCAAACCCATCCCTCACCCTGCCCTTATGCTGCCTAAAACTCTATTTTTATTGGGGTGAGATGCTGCAGGATCCTTAAAGTATTTGTTGTTGTTCAGTTGCTCCACTGTCTCCTGGAGTTTGACCAAATTCCTTGCGTTGATGACACCATCCAACCATCTCCTTCTCTGCCGTCCTCTTCTCCTTTCGCCTTCCATCTTTCCCAACATCTGGATCTTTTCCAAGGATTCCTTGGCAAAAAGTACTTGGCCAAAAGTATTTGGGCTTCAGCTTCAGGATCAGTCCCTCCAAAGGACAGCTAGGGTTGATTTCCTTTAGGATTGACTGATTTGATCTCCTTGCAGTCCAAGAGACTCTCAAGAATTTTCTCCAACACCACAATTCAAAAACATCAATCCTTCCCTTACGGTATACAAATGTGAAATGTGAAAAACTCTCCATATAATTTCTTAAATTATAATGAATGGATATTTAGTTTCACAAACTGTTCCATTCATAAACAAAGCACCTTCAGCTACAGCCTCCACAGAAGGCTGGCACTGATCAGATTAAAAAGCAGAGAGACAAAAGACACCTACAATCTACATCCACCACCCAGCTCCAAGGACAGGGCACAACCTCTCAGCCACAATAGGAATTGGGCAACAATAATCAGAAGACTAAAAGGGCACACTCAAGCACAGATTAAAGTAAATTTCATAATGAACCTGGCTTCTAAATTCCAAATCCCTAGAACTACATAAAAACCCGTCCATTTACCCAGACTATTTTGTCAGCTGTCCCAGAACCAATTGCTGTGTCACTTTGCTTCTGATTCCTAAATAAATGGAGTCCTCCTTTCCAACTGCAGCTGGCCTCCTGCGTCTTTCTCCTGGCTTGGAACTAGACCAGATTTTACTTCCAACAATACTTTACTAAATCAGAACAGTGATTCTACAGAGGGGTTTCGAATTAAACCATGCCCCCAAGTTCTGAAAAGGCTTTTAGACCCAGATGGTGAATTTTCACTCTCTGATTGCCATGGCTTGACAAACTGACACACTGCCATCGTCTTGCCAGCTTAGTTTGGCATCGTCACCTGGACTGATATTCACACACTTCACAGTTTTCAATGTAGTTTTACATTTTGTTGATGTGATGGAAATTAATGGATGCTCTTCATACAGTTCAAATGAAAAAAATCGTGAGTGGATAGGGCCGCATCCATTCAGGATGAAATAGTGGCCGTGGCATTAAAATTCAAGGTTGTTTTTTTTTTAAAGAAAGGTGGGGAAAATCTTTGGTTTAGTTATGGATTTCTCCATCCTTTACCGATGCCATCTGAGGAACGACAGATAAACAGGAGAAAAGGGATCTTCTCCACTCGAATACTCAGAAGGCAGATTACACATTGAAGAAGAAAATGGAGGATTTTTCACTAAACAGGGTCGTTCCTATTTCAATAAGAGTATCACGAGCATGTAGTTATAATAGCAAAGATTCAAAGTGATGACAGTTAGAACAATTAATCAGTGGAACAACCTGACTGCCATCTTGATTTTTTTTCGTCATGTCCTGAGGACATCCCTGTCCTTCATGAATAAACTGATAGCTTGCACTGGAGTGATATCAGAAATGGTCCTGATAAGCAACACGTTTGAATCACAGTCCTTATTTTCCTGTATAAATCAAGATGACAGTCAGGAGAATGCAAATTGACCCAATATAAATAGGGCAGATCTTGCTCACCTTTGTTTTAAGATTTTCTGAATGTTTTCTGGACCTGAGAAGCAGCAGCTCCATAATAGAAACAATAGTCAAGAAAAGACTGGACAGCCACCTGTCTGAAATGGTATAAGGTCTCCTGCTTAAGCAGGGGGTTGGACTAGATGACCTCCAATGTACCTTCCCTTCCATTCCATTTTCTATTATGTTCTAGTGTATCCTGTCCTGTCCTGTCCTGTCCTGTCCTACCCTACCCTACCCTACCCTACTCTACCTCTACTCTACTCTATTCTATTCTATGTGCACATGCACACATACACAGAAACATGTTCTCTGTATTTTCCTCACAATCACACAGTTCCCTGTCTTCCCCCCCCCAGTTTAATGTTCAGTTGATTAAAAAAAAGGGAAAATGAGTATAAATATTCTTGACACATTAATCTTTTCTGTGATTTATTTAAACAGCAACAACTCTGCAAGTAGGCAGGAGAGAGTGTGTGTGAATGGTGCAAATGGTTGTGGAACCTTCTTGGAACTGCTGAAAGGACTGTGTTGTGAACAGGAGACAGATGACCCCGAGGGCGCAGATAAACCTCCAAGTGGCCTCAACAACTCTCAGAGAGGGTACTAATGACCAGATGACTGCAAGGAATGTACATCCTTCCATCCTCCACCATCCAGTCAGAGCTGAAGAAGCTTCTTGGATGAGAAGCGAAACGTCTTCAAGAAAAAACAAAGAAAGTCCAGTTGCCTCATCATCACCTTTGGGATGATGAGGAAGAACAGTTCACAGAACATCAAACAAATCCAGGTGGGACTCCATTTTAGACCTTCTGGCTAAGAAGGAGTCATGGGGATTTTGGAAAACGAGTAGCCTGAATATTCCCAGGGTTCTACACAAGATCAGGAGAATACCTAAGTGAGGCCTTCAATTCATGGGTTAATTTTTACACAGCAGTCCTGCTGTTTCCCAAACTGTCTTAAACTTCCTCTTTGATGTTGCCCTTGCCTTAGTCTCAGGTAGCACCTCTTCACCTAACTAGGTGGTTTCCTCAAAGACACAGTATGAGCTTCTTTCTCTACAAATGTTCCCTAAGTTTTGGGAACATTTCATGACTCTCAATGTACACAGCAATCAATCAGAATAGAGCCGTAAGGGACCTTGGAGGTCTTCTAGTCCAGCCCTCTGCTCAAGCAGGAGACCCTAGGCCATTCCAAACAAATAGCTGTCCGATATCTTCTTATACACCTCCAGTGATGGAGCACCCAAAACCTGCTCCACTAGTTAATTGTTCTAACTGTTAAGAAAGTTTCTCCTTAGTTCCAGGTTGCTTCTCTCCTTGGTTAGTTTCCATCCGTTGCTTCTTGTCCTGCCTTCTGTTGCTTTGGAGAATAGCTTGACTCCCTCTTCTTTGGGGCAGCCCCTGAGATACTGGAAGACTGCTATCATGTCCCCCCTGATCCTTCTTTTCTCTAGACTAGATATACCCAAATCTTGCAATTATAGGATGTCGTCTACATCTCACTAGTGGCCTGGAAGAAAATCTCCTTTGTTGTCTTTCTCCACTAATTGCTCACGCTTCCCCACAACAGCATTTTTATGCATTTCGATCCCTCTCTCTGATTGTTCTCTTTCCCTCTGCATGACATCTGTCACTCACTGGCTGTCAGACTTTTCTTTGGGCATTGCAAAATCTCCGTTCCTTTTCGTTCCCTTTCTGGAGGTCATGCATTAAGTCACCTGGGTAAAAGAATATTTTCCACCCCAATTTCTCTCCCCCCCCTTAGTCCAACCCAGGGACAAAGTAAGCCCCATTTTGATTATTTTCCCTCCCCCTCCCCCTTTTTATTTTCCCTTTTTGGCTTCACTTCAGCAGACAGAATGATGGGGAAATCATTAATTTCTTTTCTGTGAGGCGGTGGGTGTGCAGACTTATTCAGCCTTTGTGCTCGGTTTCTATGGATTATTTGTTCCTCTCCTCTTCCCCTCGTCTTAGCCAAAGGCAGTGCCTCTTGCGTTGGCTTTCCTTCCGTTGAATGTGTGTGTTTGTGTGTCTGTGTGTGGAAATCTCAAAAGGAGAAATGACGGTTGGAGAAGAGCCCATAATTGTTTTGCTCACCCAAATCACAAGGCACAGTGAGTACAGGACTAATGGGAAGAGTGCCAGGAAAAATGTTAATAGAGATCAGATGTAGGAACTCAACACTGTCCAGGGATGTGATGGAGCATTAATATTCTACTCGGCCCACTGTCCTACTTTGCAGGGAGAAAGATGCCAGTTGCAAACTTTGGATTGTGTCAGCTTTCAAAGACTTATTACAAAGGAGGAAAGGTTGCAATCCTCTTCCACAGAAAGGTTATAGAGGCAATGACATTTGCAGTCAGACGTGTTAGTTCCAGCTCTCTGGAACTTGGTATTTCTTTATGGGTCACTGCTTCTGCCTTTGGGTTACTGGTGGGTAACCAGTAATAAGTTCTGTACCACTTGTTGTTGTTGTTAATTGCAAAGTCGTGTCCGACCCATCGCGACCCCATGGACAACGTTCCTCCAGGCCTTCCTGTCCTCTACCATCTTCTAGAGTCCATTGAAGCTCCCACCTGCTGCTTCAGGGACTCCATCCAGCCATCTTCATTCTCCGTCGTCCCCTTCTTCTCTTGCCCTCCATCTTTCCCAGCATCAGGCTCTTCTCCAGGGACTCCTTCCTTCTCATTAGGTGGCCAAAGGACTTGAGTTTCATCTTCAGGATCTGGCTTTCTCAAGAGCAGTCAGGGTTGATCTCCTCTAGAACTGACCGGTTTGACCGCCTTGCAGTCCAGGGGACTCGCAGGAGTCTTCTTCAGCACCATCGTTCAAAGGCCTCCATTCTTTGGCCTTTCTCAGTCTTTCTTATGGTCCAGCTTTCACAGCCATACATGGCCACTGGGGAAACCATGGCCTTGACTATACGCCCTTTTGTTGGCAGGGTGATGCCTCTGCTTTTGAGTATGCTGTCTAGATTGGCCATAGCTTTCCTCCCCAGGAGCGAGTGTCTTCTAATTTCTTGGCTGCAGTCCCCATTTGTGGTGATCTCTGTACCACTCCTCACCTTGTAAAGAAGTCCCTGTTTTCTTCACCCCCTTGTAGAGAAAAAGGTGGCCCTGAATTTTGCGTGCACTCCTGTCCCACCTCTCAGAAAGTCTAACCCTAATTTTTCTTAGGGCGGGGCTGCCCAAAGGAGAAAAACAGAAAGGCAAAGCCCTTGGGGGTCAGAGCCTCACAGTGACACAGGCATCCCTGCCCTGCCCTGGGAGAGAGGGAGGAGCCATCAAAAATGGCAAGATGGAAGAAGTCCCGAAATGCTTTTTCCAAAAGGCAACTGGACTTTGTTTTCCTCTGAAGACGTTTCGCTTCTCATCCCAGAGAAGTTCATGGAAGCTTCTTGGGTGAGAAGCGAAACGTCTTCCAGGAAAAACAAAGTCCAGCTGCCTTTTCAAGATCAGAAATGAGGAGGGGATCAGCCGCCTGGGAAAGCCCAGGGAAATCATCAAAACAATTAAAAAACGAAAATTAGAATATTTTGGACACGGGATGCGACACCCAGAAAAATAGGTCATACTCCATTTCATCCTCCAGGGAAAGATGGAAGGCCAACGAGGTCCAGGCAGAAGGAGAACATCGTGGCTTCAAAATCTCAGGGACTGGTTGGGACAAAACTCAGCAGCACTTTTTCGTGCGGCGGCTGATAAAAACAGGATCGCCAACAGGATTGCCAACATCTGATAATGGATATGGAAGAAGAAGAAGAAGTTGCCTTTTGAAGAAGCACCTTTGGGATACAGCCTCTCAGCTTCACTTCTTTAGAACATAGCACATGGCACACCCTAGGGCTGGAAAGATCTTCTAGTCCAACCCCCTGCTCGTGGCATGGACCTCATTTAATGATTCTCCAGTCTATGTTTGAAAACCTCCAGGGATGGGAGCTACCATCTTGCCAGTTGTAATTACAAGCGAGTGAAAACAGTTAGTAGGAATTTTGATCTTGTTCTTTGTTCCAATTATACAAAAGGATCCTGCAAAATTATTTTCTTTATGACTTTATTACCACAGGCAGGGGAAGGAATTCTCAGATGCTGGATAAATGGAATATCCTGTATAAAAAGACTGCAGTGAAAATAATATAAACTTTGTAAAAAGTACACCAACATAAGCCATAATGCATCAGGTTAAAATGGTCTCTCTTAGGGTCAAGAACCACAGAGAGAGATTTGAAAAGTGTGGCTCATTTGTGCATACGAGAAATGCAGATCAAATGCTCAAGGTTCAAATTCCTCAACCAGCCCAACCATGTCCTTCGTAAAATGGTTAATGGCTTCTCTCCTTCACACTTTGCATTCTTTCCTGTTGCCAATCTGAACAAGTAGGATTTAAACTCAAGGACACCAATTTGCTGCACAGCCTAGGTGATGTTTACGGTGTACCTGTCAGAATCCCATCGAAGCTTCTATTTTTAAAATAAGCAGAAAGAGGGGGCGGGGGAAGCCTTGTCTTTCTTTCAAAAAGTTTTAATTTAAATTCTTGTGATAATGAAAACACTTATCACCAACTCCATCTCACCTTTTCTTCAGAAAGATTATCTTAAATTCAAGGCAATCTACATTTTGCATAAATAGGATAAAATCCGTGCATGTCGTCTTCACTACACAGGTCTCAGCTCTTCAGGATAGTGCCAATGAACGAACATGTGTAGGACATGTGATACATTTTCAAGATCCATGAAACGGAACGTATGTAGCATTCTTAGTATGTGGTGCCAAAAATGGCGTTGCCCAAAAAGGCAAAACAGCCCTAGGTTGTGACAGTGTCAAGATCACAAGAAGTGCTAGTACCACTCTGTACTGCACTAGTAAAGGCCACACTTGAAATACTGTGTCTGGTTCTGGTCACCACGATACAAAAAAAGATGCTGAGACCTTAAAAAGAGGGCAGAGATGAGCAACAAAAACGATAAAGGATTGGGAGGCGAAACTGTTTGATGAACGTCTAAGCCAGGGGTAGGCAACCGTGGCTCTTTGATGACTGGTGGACTTCAACTCCCAGAACTCCTGAGCCAGCCACGCTGAGGGGAAAGGGAGAGGTTTCCAAGCTGAGCCAGGCTGGCTCAGGAATTCTGGGAGTTGAAGTCCACCACTCATAAAAGAGCCATGGTTGCCTACTCCTGGTTGAAGGAAAGTAGGTATGTTCAGCCTACCGAAGAAGAGACTCAGCGGTGCCATGACAGCCATCTTTTAATACTGGAAGGACTTTCACAGGGAAGAGGGGGCTGACGTATCTTCAAAGAACCCGAGGGAGGGCAAGAAGTAATGGGTGGAAGCTTGTCAGAAGGAGATCCCACCTGGAAACAAGGGGGAATTTCCTGACAGTGAAAACTATCAATCAATCAATCGATCACTCGGAATAGAGCTGGAAGGGACCTCGGAGGCCTCCTAGCCCAGCCCCCTGCTTAAGCAGGAGACCCTATGCCATTTCAGACAAGGGACTGTCCAGCTGCTTCTTAAAAACTTCCAGTAATGAAGTACCCACAACTTCTGGGGGGAAGCCGTCCCCCTGGTTGATTTGTGGATGCTCTGTTTTCAAGGAAAGATTGGACATTTGTCTGGAATGGTAGAAGGACTCCTGCCTCACGCAGGGGGTTGGACTAGAATATCTCCAAGGTCTCTTCCAAACATACGATTCTATGATTCCACAGCATGGCTTCCATATGACTAGAGTCACCTTTAAAACAATATGGCTCCCTACATGCCACAGTTCACTCCCAGTCGCTTCTCGGGCACATGAAATCAGAACATCCATCAGCCTTTATGCATCCTTATGATGTTGAGACTCTGGAAAGAGTGCAGAGAAGAGCAACAAAGATGATCAGGGGACTGGGGGCCAAAGCATATAAGGAAAGGCTGCTGGAATTGGGTATGTCTAGTTTAATGAAGAGAAGAAGGACGAGGGGGGACATGATAGCAGCCTTCCAGTATCTCAGGGACTGCCCCAAAGAAGAGGGAGTCAAGCTGTTCTTCAAAGCGCCTGAAGGCAGGACAAGAAGCAACGGATGGAAATTGATCAAGGAGACAAGCAACCTGGAACTAAGGAGAAACTTCCTGACAGTTAGAACAATTAACCAATGGAACAACCTGCCTCCAGAAGCGGTGAAAGCTCCAACACTGGACGTTATTAAGAGACTGGATGGCCATTTGTCTGAAATGGTATAGGGTTTCCTGCCTGAGCAGGGGGTTGGACTAGATGACCTCCAAGGTCCCTTCCAACTTTATCATCATCATCATCATCATCACCATCATCATCATCATCATTAGGCGCACTGCCTAATATGGAGGGTGGAAGTTATGCACACATTGGTGAGTCAACAGGAAAACTAAATTGTAATAGTCAAGCAGAAGGACATGGTAGACCATCTACAAATTCTACAACCAAATTCTACAGTCAAAATCCACAGTCAAAGTTGAATGCACCAGAAAATTACATATAAAGGTCTGTACACAAATGCTAGAAGCATTCGAGCAAAAATAGGGGAATTGGAATGCTTGGTGAAGGAAAATAATATTGATATTATCGGCATAACAGAAACCTGGTGGACAGATGAAAACCAATGGGACACAAGGATTCCAGGTTACAAATTGTATAGGATGGACAGGAGAGGGAGAAATGGTGGTGGCGTTGCCTTGTACATAAATGAGGAGTTAGAATCTCATGAACTCGAAATTCAAGAAAATTCAA
Organism: Bothrops alternatus; assembly: GCA_034064705.1. NCBI lineage: Eukaryota > Metazoa > Chordata > Lepidosauria > Squamata > Viperidae > Bothrops > Bothrops alternatus. The sequence goes on from JARGCV010000338.1 coordinate 884,536, forward strand.
ACTCACCCACAGAAACATTGTGGATAAAAATCCCAGGACAGGAAACTAATCTGACGTTAGGGATCTGCTATCGCCCTCCCAACCAAATTCCAGAGGCAGATTGCTATTTGGAAAATGAATTTAAGGAGGCCTCAAAAAGAAATAGGGTAGTCATAATGGGGGACTTCAACTATCCCCAAATAGATTGGGTAAATTCTTGTTCTACACATGAAAGAGAGACAAGGTTCCTCGACATGTTAGCCGATTATTCCCTTGAGCAGATGGTCATGGAACCTACCAGGGGAAAGGGGATCCTGGACTTGGTTCTAACTAACGCACAGGATTTGGTTCATGATGTCCTTGTAACTGAGCCCATAGGAACCAGCGATCACAACACAATAACCTTCAACTTAACCATGGATAGCAAATTGTCAGTGAAAACTAACACAGAGACCTTAAACTTTCACAGAGGGAATTTTGACAAAATGAGGAAAATAGTAAAGAAGAAACTAAAAGGAACAGTAAAAAAAAGTCAAATCCCTCCAAAATGCTTGGAAACTGTTTAAAAATACGTTACAGCAGGCTCAAATAAAATGCATTCCTAAAAGAAGAAAGAGGATTGGAAAGTCCAAGAGGATACCAGTATGGCTTACAAATGAGGTAAAGAAGGTTATTGGAAAGAAGAAAAACTCATTTAAGAAATGGAAGGCTCTTCCTACCGAGGAGAACAGGAGGGATCACAAACTCTGGCAAACCAAATGCAAGGCGATAGTCATGAAAGACAAGAGAGACTTTGAGGAGCATATAGCCAAGAATATTAAAAATAATAACAAAACCTTTTTAAGTACATCAGAAGCAGGAACCCAACCAGAAAATCAGTTGGGCCACTTGATAACAATGGTCAGAAGGGGATAATCAGAGAAGACAAGGAGATTGCTGAGAGGCTAAATGACTTCTTTGCCTCCGTTTTCACCGAGGAGGATAGAGAACATTTGCCTGCCACTGAATTAGTTTTCCCAGGGAGGGAAATAGAAGAATTAAACCTGATAGAGATAAACAAGGAAGATGTTCTTGCATGCCTTTCTAAACTAAACGTCAACAAATCGCCGGGTCCAGATGGCATCCACCCTAGAATTCTCAAGGAACTCAAGTGTGAAATTGCTGAACTTCTAGCTAAAATATACAATCTTTCTCTAAGATCAGGCACTGTACCGGAGGATTGGAGGGAAGCAAATATAACCCCGATCTTCAAGAAAGGATCCAGAGGTGATCCAGGAAACTATAGACCAGTCAGTCTAACCTCAGTTCCAGGCAAACTGATGGAAACCATTATTAAAGATAAAATTACAGGGCACATAGAAAAACAGGCCTTGCTGAAAGAAAATCAACATGGTTTCTGCAAAGGCAAATCATGTCTTACTAACTTGTTAGAATTCTTTGAGGGTGTAAATAAATACATAGATAAAGGGGCCCCAGTTGATATTGTATATCTTGACTTTCAAAAGGCTTTTGACAAAGTCCCTCACCAAAGGCTCCTAAAAAAGCTCTCCAGCCACGGAAATAGAGGACAGGTCTTGTCCTGGATTGGTAACTGGCTAAATTGTAGGAAGCAAAGGGTGGCAATAAATGGACAATTCTCCGGATGGAAAGAAGTGAGAAGTGGTGTACCCCAAGGTTCAGTTTTGGGGCCTTTACTTTTTAATTTATTCATCAATGATCTGGATGTAGAAGTTAATAGTGAGGTAGCCAAGTTTGCTACCTAAATTGTTCCGGGTTGTGAAAAGTGAAACTGATTGTCGGGAGCTCCAGAAGGATCTCTCGAAATTGTGTGAGTGGGCAACAAAGTGGCAAATGCATTTTAACCTAAACAAGTGCAAAGTTATGCACATCGGGGCAAAGAACCCCAATTATACTTACCAACTGATGGGGACCAAACTTTCTGAGACAACCCAAGAAAGGGATCTTGGGGTTTTGGTGGACAGCTCGATGAAGAGGTCAACCCAATGCGCAGCAGCAGTAAAAAAAGCAAATTCCATGCTTGGCATGATTAGGAAGGGAATCGAAAATAAGTCAGCAAGTGTTGTATTGCCTCTGTACAAATCGATGGTGAGACCACACTTGGAGTACTGTGTACAGTTCTGGTCACCGCACCTCAAGAAGGATATAATGGAACTGGAAAAGGTGCAAAAAAGGGCAACAAGAATGATCAAGGAAATGGAGCGCCTCCCTTATGAAACCAGATTGCAACGCCTTGGTCTCTTCAGCCTTGAAAGACGGCGTTTAAGGGGTGACTTGATCGAAGTGTATAAAATCATGCATGGGATAGAAAAGGTGGATAGAGAAAAATTCTTTTCTCTATCACACAATACCAGGACAAGGGGGCACTCCCTAAAGCTCATAGCTAAGAAAGTGAGGACAAATAAAGGGAAATATTTCTTCACCCAGAGGGTCGTTGATTTATGGAATTCACTTCCTGAAGGGGTCGTGACAGCTGTCAGCCTTGACAGCTTCAAGGCAGGGCTAGATAGATTCATGGAGGCCAAGTGTATCGGTGGTTATTAAAACGGATGTCCATGTGCCGCCTCTATGTTGGTTGAGGCAGGCAGGATTCCCTTGAGTACCATTTGTTTGGGGGTCAAGGGAAAGGGAGGGTTTTGCCTTCTCTTTCTGCTCAAGATCCCCATGTACAATTGGTGGGCCACTGTGTGACACAGAATGCTGGACTCGATGGGCTTTGGCCTGATTCAGCAGGGCTCTTCTGATGTTCTTATGTTCTTATCATCATCATCATCATTATTATTATTATTCTTTTCTTAAATCAGGATAAAGCAATGAAGAATTGGTTTGTTCTGAGCCAAGGCAGTTGCAATCTTCTTAAGGCTGCTTGACATGCTGACAATACACACCTCCTTAGTATTTATTTCCATACAGAGTGGCAGAGTCTTTTTAATTTCTTGGCTGCCATCTAGTGGTCATCCAGATGTTTTTCAATCCAAAGGACCGGCTTTTTTCTATTCTTTCTTGACTTAAAAAGCACCTGAGCCCCAAACCTACCCAAAGTCAGTTTTTCAGTGTCATCGTAACATTGAACTGTCACTAAATGAATCCTTGTAAGTTGAAGGCTAGATAAGTATAATCTACATCAAATGTCGTATACCAGATCAGCCTGGTACCTTTGTATATTTTAGTGATTTGGCGTGCTTCATTTTGAAGCCGTTCTCCTGCCAAAAGGACTTCAAACTACCCCATTAAAACAAACAAAGGAAAAGCATTCAACCTTTAAATATTTTTTTTTCCTGCTAATCCTTTTCTTGCATTGGGGACTGACTGTTGGTTAATTCCCTGCTTCGTCTCGCTCAGACATGACCTGTTTGTTAGCCTATTAATAGGACCGCATGTAATGGAATATTAGACAGTTCCTTGGCATTTCACAAAAACACCATTTTTTTTTTTAAAAAAAAGCTTTGTAATTCTAATGTACTCAACTCTAAAGTAGTACTGCCACTCTCTGGGCCCCAGAAGAACTGTTCCTGAAAATATATTCATCTGCAATAAAGATAAAGTCTCCATGTACTTCTTCAAAAAACCCACCAAGGTGGTTTCTAACCGAAGAACTCATTGGTTTAAATTTACTTTTTCTCCACTTCTTGTACCACTGAATCACCCTGGCGTGAGTTTTGGGGTGCTACCAGGAACACAGCAAGGGGGGGAGGTCTCCATAGAGCAGTGTTTTCCAACCTTAGCACCGTCAACTCCCAGAATTCCCCAGCCATACATCTTAAGACTGAGAAAGAGATCACAATTGCCCGCCCCTGCTTCAGGATTTGCATAGTCTACGTGTCAAGAACGAAACTTTGGCAGCTACGTGCCTCTTCGTTTCAACTTGCCATTAGAGTAAGGGGTGAGCGGGTGGGAGGTGTTGCTTTAGAATGGGTCCGATGGAGAAACGAAACCCCTACAATTCCATTGAAGTCCGTGAGAGCCTGAAACCTTTCCAAGGACACCGCAGCAGGTGTGGAGAGGAAGTAGACGGTTCCCATAACAAGGTGAAATTGTTTACATGGACTACATGAGGGGGGGGTTGGCCAGAGAAATTATTGTTTAATTCTATGAACTGGCATCTGGGAACCTCAGAGTTAGTTCTGCTTTGACATTACCATGCCGGTATTCAATAAACAGTAAGATTTTCCGAAACGGAATGAACTTGGAGTTTTATTTGTATCCTCAAACTGGCTGTTGACACTACAAAGAGTCATGTACCGCTAATACTTTAATATACAGATGTGCAGAGTGAAAGAAGAACCTGCTATGAAAGTAATGGCAGCCAACAGGGAAATTGATGTCTCCAATAACTCCTTGTCTAAACTTAGGCCAGTGGTGGCGAACCTGTGGCACAGATGCCAGAGGTGGCACTCAGAGCCCTTTCTGTGGGCACGCGTGCCATCGCCCCAGTCCTAGGCCTTCAGCTGCGTTTTATAAAACCTTTTCACTTTAGGCCTCCGCCACCGTGTGCAAAAAAAAAAGGTTCAATCAATCAGTCAATTTCAACTTCTCGCGGGAAAAAAAGATCTTGCAAAGTTGGAATTGATTGATTGAACTTTTTAGTCCCACCCAGTTTGCTATTACCACCGTAGCCACGCCCACCCAATGGGCCACACCCACCCGGCACCCGACGATGCATAAGTGGGTTTTGGGTTGCAGTTTGGGCACTCGGTCTCTAAAAGGTTCACCATCACTGACTTAGGCAAACTAGCAAAGGGACATGGAAAGGTAGAGGGGCTGATGGTGACTGGAAGCACACCAATAATCCTCAGTTACAATAATTTGTTTAGTGACCATCTGACGTTTATGACAGCACTGAAAAAAAAGTGACTTATGACCATTTTTCATAGTTATGTCCACTGCACCATCCCCACGATCCTGTGGACTGTAGCCTTTGAATCCAGTGGGAAGATGAGACGCCTCACCTAATTCAAGTAGTCCTTGGCTGATGTCCTCAACTCAGTCTAAAATTTCAGTTGCTAAATGAGACAAAGTGTCAAGCGAGTTTCATCCCATTTTATGACCTTTCTGGCCACAGTGGTTAAGTCAGTAACACGGTTGTTAAGTGGATCTGGCTCCCCCATTGAAGGTCACAAAAAGGGAGCACGTGATCCTGAGATGCTGGAACCGACATAAACATGAGACAGTTGCCACGCCTTCTGAATTTTGATCATGTGATCCTGGGGATGCTGCAAGGTTGTAAGTGTGTGAAAACAGGTCGTAAGTCCCCTTTTTCAGTGCCATTGTTGTCATGGTTCCGACAGATGAAGCTCTTCACAGAACTTCGAGGCATTGTTTACCTTAAAGAATCTTTATTTGAGAAGCATAGCATCGGCACTAACACAGTTGAAGTCAAGCCCTGAGCAAATAGTATCAAAGCACAATCCCCTCCTCCAATTAACAGTCATAAATCACAGTCTCCAATTAGTTTGAGATGCAGGCTTCCCCTCCAGTTCTCCAGACTGCCAATTCTTATCATCTCTTATTTCAATAACCTTGGTTCTCACACTAGGTCCAGTACTGTTATGCCTAGCTAAACTCTCATGCACATTCCTCCCCCCAGCACCATCTAACTCTAACTCTAAGAGTAAAACATAAGAAGAAAATGGTTGCATCTCCATCTGTTGTCAAAGCAAAAACATCCGATGTTAGCAGCTTCAAACGGCCACTAAATCAACTGTTGTAAGTCAAGGACTAAGCTGTATTCTAGGCAGATTTCTTTCCCTTATGAATATGAATAGATTCGTGCTTTTTTTCCCTCTATGAAATTTATAAGGAACAAAGAGGGACACAATTGTGTGAACTTTCATCACAGGCCACAATCAACGCCGTGCATTAGAGGATCATTCAGCTTCCCTAACAAAGGGAATCTAGCAGGCATTTCCAGATGACTTTTTCCTGTCTTGTTTCCATCGCCTGGAAACTTTAAAAATCGACAAGCAGGTCAGGTCAGTGACTGTACAGGTGGTCCTCAACTTATAACAATGGAGCCACAAATTTCAATTGGTAAGCGAAACATTTGTTAAGTGGCCCATTTTACGACCTTTCTTGGCACAGTCGTTAAGTGAATCACTGCAGTTGTTAAGTGAGTAACCCGGCTGTTAAGTGAATCTGGCTTCCCCCCCATTGTCTTGGCCAGTCAGAAAGTTGCAAAAGTTGGTCACGTGACCCTGGGATGCTGTGACTGTCGTAAATACGAGACAGTGGCCAAGCAGCTGAATTTTTTTTATAAAGTTTTATTAATTTTATAATCACAAACAAAAAAGAAAAATAAATGGAATACCACTCAACTAATACAATCTTTTACAACTTTCTCTCATAAAAAAACAAAGCATACATTCTTTTAAAATACTTAATGTAACTGTGGGTGTTGCTCGGCAGCACCCCCTTTACCACATCCCCCTCCTTCTTCCTCCCTACCTACTACCGTCCCCCCACCCTCTCTCTCCCTCCTTCACTCTCCTCCCTCCTCTCCTACCTACCTACGGTACTTCCCTCCACCTTCACTCCTCAATCTACCCCCTCCAGATGTGGTCCAGAGGTACTGCCCGAGCATCCCCTCTTATATCTATTAAACATATCGTTCTTATATATTACCAATATTGCAGTTGAGTACAGCAATACACCCCCCTACCCACCCACCCACCCAACTTCCCAAAGTGAATACAGGGTAAAATACAAGAAAACCCACTAAACTAAACTAAACTATTATATAAATCCTAATAATAATTTAACTATATTTTTGTTCCAACATATAAAAATTTAACTATGTAGTGAATACAATTTCTTAAATTGATATTTCCCTTGTATATACTCTATCCATTTTTTCCAACCCAACATATATTTTTCATTTGAATGATCCTTCAAATATGCAGATATTTTGGCCATTTCTGCCAAGTTTATAACTTTCATTCTTCAATAGATGGTAATTCTGGCTTCTTCCAATATTGTCCCACCAACAATCTTGCTGCTGTAATCAAGTTCAAAATTAAGTTCGTCTCTATGGTGGTGCAGTCTTTTATAATGCCTAACAAAAACAACTGTGGTAAAAATTCAATACGTTTTTTCAAAATATTTTGAAGTACCCACCATATTTTTATCCAAAAGGCCTTAATTTTTCTACAAGTCCACCATACATGAAAATAAGTAGCATCCGTACATTCACATCTCCAGCACTTAGATTGTAAATTAGGGTACATATATGATAATTTTTTCGGATCCAAATGCCATCTATAAAACATTTTATAAAAATTTTCTCTTAAATGTTGCGCTTGTGTGAATCTTACATTTTTCACCCAGATCCTCTCTCAAGTTTCCATCATGATTGGTTGTCCAAAATTTTGTCCCCACTTTATCATACAGTCCTTAACTAATTCAGTTTCAGAATCAATTTCTATTAGTACGTTATATAATCTTTTAATATGCATAGACCTTCGGTCTCTAACTTGTTTAACTAAATTTTCATCTATTTGAGATAAACCTATCCTCAAATCTTTTTGCCATCTAGTCTGCAATTGTAAATATGAAAACCAAGTATGGACTATTCCTTCCTCACTTAGCATGTTCAAGGACTTTAATAATAATGAATTCCCTTCTTTAATTAGGAGTTTCTCATAGGGAACCACATCTTGAACTTGTACTCTATTTATATTCTCTATTGCATGTCTGGGAACCATCCACATAGGAATTTTTTCCTTTAATATATACTGATACGTTTTCTAAACACGCAACAGAGCACTTCGCAGTAGGTGCTCTTTGAAACTCCTATCCACCTTTTTATCATAAACTAGATATGCATGCCAACCATATAGTAAACCATACCCTTCAATATTCAATATTCTATCATTAGTTAGATTAACCCAGTCACTTATCGCTAATAAAACAGCAGCGTGGTAATATAACTTAAAATTGGGCATTTTCAAACCACCTCTTTCCCTTATATCCTGAATAATTTTTAATTTGACCCTCGGTTTCTTGCCATTCCAAATAAATCTGTTAATACCCTTCTGCCACTCCTCCAGATTCGCATCTTTTTTAAGTATAGGTAACATTTGAAAAAGAAATAAAAATTTTGGCAATACATTCATTTTAACTGCCGCTATCCTACCCAGCATAGATAATTGTAATTTTTTCCATTTGTCCAGTTCTATTTGTGTCTTATTCCACAAAACATCATAATTATTTTTATATAGCTTCCCATTAGAAGCTTCAATATCAATTCCTAAGTATTTAACTTTCTTAACTATCTCACAACCCGTTATTCTTTCCAAATCTTGTTTTGAATTATTATCTAAATTTTTAACTAACATCTTTGTCTTAGATATATTTAATTTAAAGCCTGATACCCTACCATAATTTTGGATTATCTCCATCAAACTCTGAGCTGACTGTGTTGGTTGAGTCAATGTCACAAGTAAATCATCAGCAAAAGCACATAATCTATAATCATGTTGTCTAATCTGTATACCTTTTAAGTCATCTGAAGCTCTTATCCTATTCAATAAAACCTCCAAAGTTAAAACAAACAACAAAGGGGATAAAGGACATCCCTGTCTAGTGCCTTTCTCTATATTAAATGAATCTGTTAAATGCCCATTCACAATGATCTGACCTGTTTGTTTCTGGTAAACTGCTAGTATAGAGTTAATAAACTGATCCCCCATTCCCATCCTAACAATTAATTTTTTCAAAAACAACCAATTCAGTCTATCAAAAGCTTTTTCCGCATCCAAAAACATAAGAACTGCAGGTACCTGGATATGCATCTCCAAATATTCAAGTATATTAATGAGTTGTCTAACATTAGTTTTCATCTGTCTGCCTTGTAAAAAACCAGTTTGATCTGAATGAATTCTTTGTTGTAAAACTGTCATTAGTCTATTAGCCATAATTTTTGCAAAAATTTTATAATCCGTATTCAATAATGAAATAGGTCTAAAATTTTCTGGTTGAACATTGTCTCTTCCCTCTTTGGGAATTAAAGAAACATAGGCTGTTTTCCATGAAGGTGGAACCTGACCACCCTCCTGAATATTAACAAATAACTCTCTAAGGGGTTCCACCATTTCCATTTGGAGATACTTGTAATAAATTGCCGTTAGCCCATCAGTCCCGGGAGATTTTCCCGTTTTCAATTGTTTAATCACTGAAATTATTTCTTCTGATGTAATCAATGCATTTAATCTATCTCTTTGTTCATTGGTAATTAATGATACATTTTCATTTTGCAAAAAAGTATCTATCTCATTCTCTTGTATCTTCTCTTCAATCACGTGATCCTGGGGACGCTGCAACGGTTGTGTAAAAAATGACCCTGTCACTTTTTTCATTGCCATTGTGACTTCGAGCCATCACTAAATGAACTGCTGTAATTTGAGGACCACATGCCAAATGTTGAGGGACGAAACTATAAGTTACCTGCAGGCATCAAGATATAATATTTAAAGCAACTCACTCTTGCCTGATGCGTGTTTGATTTTTTTCTTCTGCCAATCACATTGATTGACAAAAGACACATCACGGTCATAACACCAGGACATAGATCGGAATCAGAATCAAAATCAGAATAGAGCTGGAAGGGACCTTGGAGGTCTTCTAGTCCAGCCCCCTGCTCAAACAGCAGACCCTATGCCATTTCAGCCAAGTGGCTGTCCAGTCTCTTCTTGAAAACCTCCAATGACGGCACAATAACTCAAGTTATGGGGTTACCAAAGTATAAGCAAAAATGTCCTTTTGCTCTGAACAATTTTTACCTGTTTGCCTCTCACATGAGCAAACCCAGGTAGTAAACCCAGGTATAGGACAGATTGTCTGAACCAGGAACTCCAGTTTTTTCTCTTCTTGGAACAAAATCAGAGAGAGAGAATCCACGAGGAGAATGAATATTTGGTATGGATTTTTCTTGCATTTACACATACCTCCTACAGAACAGAGAGATTCCTACTTTTCCCTGACAGGGTGAGAGCAGGAGTTTCCACTCTTTGTACACAGAGAAAATAGTAATTCTGGTGAATGTTTTGCCTCCTGGCCAAATAGTCGCATTCCTTGGAGGATGCTGAAGAGATGGTGTGTCTCTTTCTCTGAAAAGTTTTGCCAGATTTGGAGAACTCAGAAATTGTGTATGTTTTTGCTTAGGGTTACAACGAGGTGACTTAATTAAGGCTTCTGAATATTCCTCACAGAAAAATGCTTTCTTTTATTTTAGATAAAAAAGAAAATACAATAGAGTAAGTTATCCCAAATAAATATTGTTTGGTCCTAAGTTTTACCTAAATTTCTGTTTACATAGCTTGTGTACACAGATAGGATAGTTTCAAATATCTACTTAGAATTGATTTTGTATAGGTTTTATCAAATTATTATTATTATATTACTATTGTAATCATCTGCAAGAAGAAAAATAAAACGGGTGGATTTTTTATATTACTTTAAATCTGATTTCAAAACAAACCTAGATTTTACACTAAAATATATTCTAGCTCTCATCAAAGGCATGAAGTCCTAAAAATGTAGCTTTTTATGACTTTTATTTCCAAGAATGTGTTTAGAAAACAACATTGTTAAGGATTTCCTTTAGATGAAATCTCAAAAAGATAGAACTATTGAGAGGAAAAGGCAAATTATTTCCAGCAAAATGCTAACACACACTTAGAAAGCAATTCTTGCAGGATTTACTCCTTTCACTACCACTTTTTAACACCTTTACAAACACTGATAAATAGTGACATTCTTTTAAATCTCTTATAGAAAGACTGGAAGAAAAACACAAATGAATGGATTAATAACGTATCAGGGCAACCTACAATGTGAGTATGAGCAATTGGATGGCTAAAACAACCCAATTAACATGATAGTTTGGAAACAGAATAACCACACAGCCTATTGACTATGACGGTAGAGACTCTCAAAATATCACAAAACTAAAATGATTTTCATGCAATGGAATAAATTAGACTCTCTCAATAAACTTAGAAATGTGATGGGCACAACTGAGGGAGGATCCTCACCCTTAAGATGTAGCCAATTATTGTGGCTTCTTCGTAGTTTTCCTAAATGTTCAGAACTCAACAACAACAACAAAACTGCACTGAGAACTTTTTTTTCATATGTTAACTCTTGTAAGAAGGATTGCATTTCTTTAAAAGATTAGATAAGTCGCCAATCCCAAGTCCAATCAAACTGAGAAATTTACATCTTGCCAGTTTTGTTTTGAGCAATTAAACTTGGAGGCTTTCCATTTAGACAGAAGACAAATCCCTGGGGTCTCCTTCAGTCCACACCCGAGGCAAGTCAAAGAGATATTTTAAAAGGGAATCCAGGGACATGTGCTGGGAGCCCTGAAAAAAAAGGTGACAAAATCCATCTTTCCATGTAATTTCCATACTCTGATTACACTTTCTGGACACAGCACCAACACAGACAAGACTCAGCAAAACAGAAGGACAGCTGTTTTACAACTTGAGAAAGAACAGGAAAAAAAAGAGTATTCAACAAAAAGTCTAAATGACTTTCCCTTCAAGCAGAAATTCTGTCATGGGAAAGTGATAAAAGTAGGAAGCACCTGGAGACACCTCAAACTCTTAACAATGAAAAGAATTATCTCCAACATATTGACAGAATAATTCTACAAAACCTTTATAGCTTTCCTTCCCTAGAGCATTTATGTTTTGTTAAAGTGGAGCACAATTGAAGCATCTCCTTGTCTCTGCCCTTCCCCATCCTCCCCCACTACACAACCCAACACATTCCTGTGGATCCAAATATTACACAAGTATTCATGCACAGCTAGCAAGGATCTGAGCCAAAGTTTGCTTCTCTTCTCACCACACCCCCTTCTTCCAAATCACTTGAGAACATCTCCTGTCACGGGGCTTTTCCAAGACCCAACAAGGAGGCAGCAAGGCTAGAAAGCTGAAATATCCGTTCTGAAAATGTCCTTGTAGGAGTAGCAGATTAAAAATAAAAATAAAGAATGAAAAGTTCTCTTCCCCGGTCCCCTTCATCGCCCTACTCAAGATTCAGAAACCCACCGTTATTTTTAGGAGGGATGCCTCTTACCTTCCAAGCCAGAATCAATCAGCCCAAATTGTTCCAGCGCTTTCACAAAGAGGACAATCATAACCAGGACGGCTATCATTTCGAGCCCTTCCAAGTTCATGATGCATCAAGTCAAGGTCTACTCCAGCTACAGAGGAGAGAACTCATTGTGTGCCTCGCCTTCCGGTACCACCTTAAGAAGCCGACAGACAGCCTTGGCGAGGAAAAGTGGAGGAACGAAAGGGAAGGAGAGAAAGACTGCGAAGGGGTGACTGACAGGGAGGTGAATGTCTCCGATGATCCACCCTAACAGAATCCAGAAGTAGCAGTCAGATAAAAGTCTTTGCCCTGATAGGATGATCCATTTGCTCATCAGCCCACTCCAGACCAGCCAGGTGGGGAGAAAAGTAGCCATCACCCCAAGGTCCAAGAGGTCACCCCACAAACATCCCTTGTAGAATCTGCTCCACCTTGAAGTGATAGCTGAGCATCTGGGAATAACCTCTCTCTCTTTTTTGGTCCTCCCTTCTCTACTACCAGCACACACAGCTAATAGTACAGCATTGTTGTGGATATTTAGTTGCCTGGGAAACTGGGAAGCTATCTAATATGGGGTCCTCGCCCAGGATGTTAAGAAGCTAAAAGGCTGCGTCCAGAAAGTAGGATTCCAAATAAGTTGAGTTGTCACCAAATCTTAAATACAAAAGGTGCCAACTTTCTCTACAAGCTACTCTATAAACATAAGACAACAGGGTGGACTTGGGCAACTATTTTTCAATTTCCAGGTGACCTGGAGAAGATCATTTTACAACTGCTGTGTTAGTGCAATAAGCTTAGATTATTTCATGGACCCAAAACTGAGCACAAAACCCTGATGAACGTGGTTTATACTATCTCAGAATTGTATGGTTCTCTCAAATAATATCACAAGATTTATGCCTTTGCATTTTTAAGCCTGAGAATTTGATACTCCAGAAAATAAGCTTCAGAAGGACTACTTCTGTGTAATATGTATATTTTTTGTTTTCTTTTAAAACATTTAATAAAATGAACATTTGTTGACGGAATAGAAACTAAACTGTTTCTTTTAACCGTTACAGAATTTGATTTAACTCGATTTAACTGTTACAGAACCTCTACGAGCTGAGAAGCTACAAACAGGTGGATGATGTAAGTCCACCAGAAAATCCAAGGATTGTAACCTGGAAAGTTAAACAAACAAATTTATTCCATATTGTAGCTTAAAAAAATATTAAATGATTGTGTTCATAAAGTCTCCAGAAATCAAGCTTGATTTTCAGGAGATTGGTCAATGCAGAAACGATCCTGTTAAATGGTGAAGCTATTGGTCAATCACTTCTGTCCCTTTGGGACAATGGATGCAGAGATACTGTTACATTCTCATTATATCAGGTAGATCTTTGACCCACACAGACAGGGCTATTTCTAGCAAGAGCCCTTAATCCTAGAGATACTTAAGGACACCCACATCATACCCTACTGGTCATTTGGACCAATCACGTTTTACCTCTGACTTCAACCATTACTGAAGATGCCGAGAGCCACATATGTCTACCTACAAGGCAGGACTATCAACTTACAACCAGCATCAACACTCTGTTGGTTCTAGGTAAAAAAAAATTCATCTCAGCCCCTACGCAGAACTACAATTCACAGATCCTTGTAGGAAAACTGTTCACATTAAGGTTGACCACAAAAATCCAAATGACACTGTGTGTGGTCTTCTATTTTTCTGAATGTTTTCAGCTCCAGCAGCTTCTACATATCATTTTTATTGCAGCATCTATGTAGTTGTCTGTATGTTTGTAGTTATATAAAAGTAGGTTACTATCTAGTCCAGTGTTTCTCAACCTTACCAAGATTAAGATGTGTGGACTTCAACTCCCAGAATTCTCCAGCCAGTATACTGAGAGCTGAAGTCCACCCGTTTTAAAGTTGTTGAGGTAGGGAAACACCAGACCTAGTCAATAGAGAGATAATATAAAAGGTATATTTCTATAATTATTTGAGTAGAGCTGCCAAGCAAATTGTAAACAGGCGGAGTCATATTTGCTACACTTGCTACTCCTAAATTCTCAGACTAACATTCACTGACGATTTCAGCAAATTATATTTATCCTTCCCTGCAGCAAAACTGTGCAAGTCACTGAAATGTTTTCAGATAAAGAAAAATAAAAATGAACTCGAGGAAAGAGAGAGTGAAAAATTGATTAGTTAATAGTTCGACGTTTCTAAAATAAAATAAGGTTTGGAAAGCATTACTCCATAACTCAGTGTAAATTCTGCTTTAGACTCATAGAGAGAGAGACAGTTACAAATACAATAACAAAATAATAGAATAACAGCTGGAAGGGATCCTGGAGGTCTCCTCGTCCAACCCCCTGCTCAAGTGGGAGATCCCATAGCATGTCAGACACATGGCTGTCCAATCTCTTCTTTAAAATGTCTAGCAATGGAGCAGGCACAGTTTATGGAGGGAAGCCTAAAGGAACCATTTGCATTTCAGTTTGAGATGCAGACAACACGGACTCATCCCCATCATCCTGCGCCCGTCTCCAACAGGGAAGGGACCCAGGGCAGAAAACATCCTGCAGCCAAGAAGGCTCCACAGACATTTGCACCACTCAGGTGACCCTGAGGACACAGACAAAAATCCAAGTGGCCTCAACGATTCTCTAAAAGAATGCAAATGACCAGCTGTCTGCAAGGAGTATAAATCCTTCCGTTCCCCACCCTCCAGTCGGAACATGAAGAAGCTTCTGGGATGAGAAGGGAAAGGTCTTCAAAGAAAAACAAGGAAGTCCACTTGCCTCTTGAACAAGCACCCCTGAGGACACAGACAAACCCTCCAAGTGGCCTCAAGGACTCTCTAAAAGAAGGCAAATGACCAGCTGTCTGCAAGGAGTATAAATCCTTCCCTTCCCCACCATCCAGTCAGAGCTGAAGAAGCTTCTGGGATGGGAAGAGAAACGTCTTCAAAGGAAAAACAAGGAAGTCCAGTGGCCTCATGAATGAAAAGGCCCATTTGGGATTCTGCTACCCATGCATTGCCTTCCATTCATTCCTTGGTCTGGTCCAGCTCTTCAGCTTCTGAACTGGACGGGAGATTCAGATTGAACCCGAGCACAAGGCCAAGCCCAGACTGGGCTGCTGTTCAGAAGCCCTTATCACCCCTGGCAGGGACACATTTCAGCTGAAATAGCGCAGAGTGGACAGACTAACATCTGTTTGCTACGGGGACTAACTTGTTCACAAAGATGCCCAGCCTTTGAGAGGCTGTCTTCTGTGTCAAACTGAGATCCATCCGAAAGTGTAAAATCTATTTACAAGAAGCAAACGTGTGTCTCTTCGTTAGAGTGTGGGTGCAGAAAGACATTACAATGCAGCACGAGGCTTTCCTAAATTGGTGCTTAATTCCTGGTTCTAGTTAGCATTTTACTTAATTCAGCCCCTGATGTTTCCCCAGCTGTTATCTTGGTATTTCCCCATTAACTTTGCCATGGTTCAGTGGGTTTATTCTCATTAAGAGTATCACTCCAGTCAGTTCCCTTGTTCTAATCAGCAGCTCTGAATTCAGCCTCTCAGCTCTCCTGAAACCCACTTTTCTTTCCGTTATGAATTTTTACACTCTATCTGAAAGATTGCAACACCCACAAAAACACACACGTTTCATCGCACAAATTTGACATCAACTTGACCTTGAGACACTTCATCAAAGTGTCAAAGAAGTCTGTTCACCTTTTCCTGAGAACGAGAAAAGTACATTTCTAATCTGAATAAAATATACATAGAATGATCTTTGGGCAACGTATTTCAGAAATGACTTGGTGTTACTATTGTGATGTCAACTGTTACACTGTATGGAGATACATTTTTTTTCCTTTTTAATTTCTGTATTTATAGTTTAAAAAGAACCGTTTTAAAAATCTGAGTCCCGAGTGTATTTATTTGTAAAAAGGAGGACATATTGATCTCCGGGACAGAAAATACATTTCGCACTGAGCTTTCATTAGCTGCTGCTAGCATGATCAAAGAGTAAGCCAACATTAGAGAGATATTGTTTTTATAGCCCTTTAATTATTGATAGTTAAAGGGCTATAAAAACAATGTCTCTCTAATTATATATTTTCTGTCCCGGAGATCAATATGTCCTCCTTTTTACAAAGGTATATATGTGTGTGTGTGTGTGTGTGTGTGTGTATTTGTATGTATATGTATATGTGTGTGAGCAGGGGGTTGGACTAGATGACCTCCAAGGTCCCTTCCAACTTTATTCTTCTTATTGTTGTTGTTGTTATAGTAATAGTAGTAGTAGTAGTATTTCCAAAATCTCAGTTGCTCTGGGACACGGCGACCCATCGTAAATATGAGTCTAGTGTCTGAATTTTGATCACGTGATTGTGGGGGAGCCTGCAACGGTTGTAAGTGTAAAAAAACAGTCGTAAGTCACTATTTCCAGTGCTGTTGTAACTTTGAACGGTCACTACATAAACTGTTGTAAACCGAGGACTACATTTCTTTTTTAAAAAAAGAATCCAACCAACCTCTGGAATTCTACAAGTTTTCCCTTTGGGGGTTTTCTTCCATGCCTTCCCTCCCTCCCTCCCACTCAGCGTTTGGGTCAGCAGGAACGGGGGAAGAACGACCCCGCTGCGAATAAACAGAATAAACAGTTTGCGTTGCACAAAAGCGACTCCCTCGCGATGACCCTGAGGCGCAAAGAGGCAAAGGGAGCGACCGCTTATCCCCTAATGGCGGCCAAACGATTCCACCTTTGAGATAATTCTCTTACAATTAATCTGCTTTTTGGAGGATGGTCCAGGAGAACAGAACATCGTGATAAACCATCTTAGCAAAAGCTACGGATTATGTGGACTGTTTTGAAGGGCTCCTCTATTTGTTTTTGGGATTTGCTCAGCACAGAGCAGTGGCCTGCGTACGTACTACTTCCACTACACCGAGGGGAAACAATTGCGAAGAGCTTAGCAAGAAAATAAGTCCCTCTTCAGTACTGCAGTTAACTCCAAGTGGTCACTAAATGAAGCGTCGAGGACTACCGTACGTGATATGTACTGGCCGTGATGGGGAGAGGATGGCATGAGCTGCTCTGGGTTCAAGTGAAAGCAGCCAGCCTAAGATTACAGAAAGAGAAAACACACTGGCACCTACACACCAAAGCATTCACACTTCTAAAGGAATAACGCTCCTTTAGAATATTAGAGAATACAGAATGAACAGAGTTGGAAGGGACCTTGGAGGTCATCTAGTCCAACCCACTGCTCAGGCAGGAAACCCTATACCATTTCAGACAAATGGCTGTCCAGTCTCTTCACCTGAGTCTGGGTGTGCCCTTTGGCATCTGTGAGTTAATCCTATCATGTCCTGTCTTAGAGTTTGGGTGGGGTATGCAGATTTTAGGTGTCTTTGTCTTCTTAATCTTCTAGCTTCAACTTTCCTGAATGGATTATTTACATCTGCATTTCTACAGAGCTGGTTTCCGCTTGGGGGAGGGAGACTTGGGGCTATTAAGAAAAACTGGGCATGCTTCCCTGCCTCTTTAAGATCCTTTGAGGAAATATAATATTCTGCCCTTTTAATATTTCCTTCTCTGGTTAGGGGGTGCTGGCGTCCCACACCTCCAAAGTCCCTTCCAGCCATGTTCTGATTGTATTGATTAATTGTAAATTAACCCTACTTCAGACACTTTGTGTGAAGACCTAGCACTGTAGAGAAGGCTCCAACAAGATAGAAAGAAAGAGAAGACGGCCATCAGGTGGATGGACAGCGATGATGAGTATACCATTGGAAGATCTGAAAGACTGGGGACATCATGGAGAAAATCGCTCATTGTGGTTGCTAAAGAGTTGACATCAACCTGAAGGCACATCATGAATCAATCAGTGTGAAGGCTGAACACCGCAGAGAAGCGGAGCTTGGTGTGACCATTAGGAGAAACATCTGATAGAACAGACTGCCAGGTCCACCCTAACTAGAAGCAGAAGCTCTTTGGCCTTCTTGAGTTTTGGTCACCACGATGTAAAAAAGATGTTGAGACTCTAGAAAGAGTGCAGAGAAGAAGAACAAAGATGATCAGGGGACTGGAGGCTAAAACATACAAGGAACGGTTGCTGGAATTGGGTATGTCCAGTTTAATGAAGAGAAGGACGAGGGGGGACATGATAGAAGTCTTCCAGTATTTCAGGGGCTGCCCCAAAGAAGAGGGAGTCAAGCTATTCTCCAAAGCACCTGAAGAAAGCAGGACAAGAAGCAACGGATGGAAACTCATCAAGGGGAGAAGCAACCTGGAACTAAGGAGAAACTTCCTGACAGTTAGAACAATTAACCAGTGGAACCACCTGCCTCCAGAAGCGGTAAATGCTCCAACACTGGAAGTTTTTAAGAAGAGATTGGACAGCCATTTGTCTGAAATGGTATAGGGTTTCCTGCCTGAGCAGGGGGTTGGACTCGATGACCTCCAAGGTCCCTTCCAACTTTATTATTATTATTATTATTATTATTATTATTATTATTATTATTATTATTATTATTATTATTTCCAACTTCGTAAAAAGGCGGGGCAAGCGTCCTTGCCACGTGAGAAACCTACAATTCCTCTCCTCCTCCAGACTCAAAGGGGGACTAGGTGATTACTATGAAAGGAGCAATATCAAAAGGGATGAAGTATTCGCAAAAAAAAGAAAGAAAGAAAGAAAGAAAGAAAGAAAGAAAGAAAGAAAGAAAGAAAGAAAGAAAGAAAGAAAGAAAGAAAGAAAGAAAGAAAGAAAGAAATCAGCTTAATTTTCACCAGGCTTCAAAAGGCCCTGATGGAGTGCCTTCTAGGGATCTTTAAAATTTCATAACTCCCAGGCAGCCTTTCAGAAAGATCTGAAGGAAAGTGACTTGGCCTGCTGTTACTCTCCCTTTTGTAGTTGCTGTTGGTTTTTTTTAACCTGCTCCACTTTTATTTTATTTTTTTTAAGTGCTATTTGCTCTCCCCGGGCAGCCCTATCCAGGAATGGCTGCTCTAAAGAAGCTGCAAAGCAACTCTTGAGCTGTGCAGCAGTTGCAGAGTAGCCGTCGTTTATCTTTGAAACTGTGGACAATTCTGTAGATAAATTTCTTAATAATAAGGAATAATGTCCCCGGTTCTTGCTCATAGGGCTGAGATAAGGATTCCCTCTCTGAAGGAACTTCAGCAGGATGAATCAGTATTATTATTATTATTATTATTATTATTATTATTATTATTATTATTATTATTATTATTATTATTATCATCATCATCATCATCATCATTTGTTATTTATTTATTTATTATTTATTTAATTTAATTTATATGCCGCCCCTCTCCCAAGACTCAGGGCGGCTCACAAGAACAAAACAATTTAAAAACACAATTAATTTAAAAATTTAAACATTAATTCCATTCACACAACATACAAGCACATTCAGCTCATAGCCGCTGATGGCGGGACACTCTTAGGGCCCAGGGGCAGAGTGCAGATCACACGCCCCAAACCTGCCTGCATAAATGTGTTTTCAAGAGTTTTCGGAAAGCTAGGAGGGAGGAAGCAGTGCGAACCTCTGAGGGAAGCTGGTTCCAGAGGGCTGGGGCAGCAACAGAGAAGGCCCTAACCCTAGGTCCCGCCAGACGGCACTGTCTAACAGACGGGACCCGTAGGAGGCCAACCCTGTGTGCCCTGACCGGTCGCAGGGATTCATGAGGCAGAAGATGGTCCCACAAGTATCATCATCACCACAATCCTATTGTAATGATCTTGAGCCAAAAACAGGTATCAATTTTACTACCTGAAGTTGGCCCTTTTTTTTTTAAAGTCAACTTTCCCCACACATTTGGTATGTTTCATTCATGACTAAGACCCTCCCAATACGGGAAGAGGAATAGATAGATTTCTCTAAATTTCTCATTCGAAAAGGTGAAACTTTTATTTTTCACGATGAAAAGTTCCACGCGACACGAGGGACCTTCATATTTTTTTTAATGAAGGCTTCACGGAAACCCAATCAAAACTATTAGGTGCCGTAAAATAATGAGAGGCATACTTTTTTCAAAATTCTCTTGTTTTGGCCCCTGGCTTGCAAAAGGTGTAGTAGGCACACCTGGTCGGCTACCTTCCCTACTTGAGCTGTCAGTCAAGAGACAGAGCTGCTATTTTCTACCCTGCCACATAAACCAAAGTGAACTGTTTTAATTAATCCCTAAACAAGCAGAAGATGTGCCAGCCTCCAAACGGAACAATAAACATGACATCCTCCCACAAGATATTCTTAGCATTTAAACCCCACTGCTCTGCAGCCAAAATAAGGAAAATAAATATGGCCGATGAAGAATTTTGGGCAGTAAAGTGTAGCATTCCTTCTGGCGGGAATAACTGGATACAGGTAAGTCCTTGACTTAAAACCATTTGCTTAGTAGATAGATAGATAGATAGATAGATAGATAGATAGATAGATAGATAGATAGATAGATAGATAGTTCCAAATGTTTCCTGTAGTTGTCCATGAGTTTTACGTCTTTCCTCCTCCACTTTTGCGGATTCTCCTACACCAGGAATGTTTTCATGTCTCCTTGAAAGAATAGCCTTTGAAGTACAGATTTTACCACATCACTTAGACCAGACCACAAAAAAGGAGGAAGCATTTGGTTATAAAGGCATTTAGCCTCTCCGCCCACAGTTAATCTCCTCCGCAAGTGCTTCTTCATTGGAGCAGCGACAAGCTTTGATATAAATTTCCTGACAGTTAGAACAATTAACCAGTGGAACCACCTGCCTCCAGAAGCGGTGAATGCTCCAACACTGGAAGTTTTTAAGAAGAGACTGGACGGCCATTTGTCCGAAATGGTGTGGGGTTTCCTGCTTGAACAGGGGGTTGGACTAGATGACCTCCAAGGTCCCTTCCAACTTTATTATTATTATTGTTGTTGTTGTTGTTGTTATAAATTGATATTCATAAACACAGGAAAGTCCTTGAAAGAAAAAAGAGGTCAGATTGATTTTTGGATCTGTACTTTGTTTGGCCTTTTGTCTTCGCTTTTCACTCTTCATTTGCTGGCTCCAAAGCAATGCAGATGTATTCAAATTTATGCCACCAGCCAGGAAACCAGCTGCACTGACATATCCCTCTTTCAGTTTGCAACCAGGGCATGGCTGCCTAGTTTTATCGGTCGTGCAGTGCTATTTAAATCCCGTCTGCCCCTTCAAATTATGCGGGCAAAGAGGTCTCACACTGCGAAACACATTTTATCCATTGCAATTAGAGCGCAGTGAGCAAATTATGCACAGGAGCGATGCTCCCAGCCATTCTGGCTTCCATGGTAACCTTCTCAATGACAAGGGAAGCAACTTCCTTAACTCCCATGTTTGGCTTCAGTGCTGCGCCAGCATGCCATGGGAAATGGCACAAGATCTCACACTATATATAGGGCCTCCACACCCTCACGAACGGGCAACGAGGTGGATATATCTAGGCCAGGGATGGGGAACCTTGGCTCTTTTATGACTCGTGGACTTCAACTCCCAGAATTCCTGAGCCAGCCTGGCTCAGCTTGGAAACCTCTCCCTTTCCCCTCAGCATGGCTGGCTCAGGAATTCTGGGAGTTGAAGTCCACCAGTCATGAAAGAGCCAAGGTTCCCCACCCCTGAGCTAGACAGAGGGACGTGCTAATGATGGCCACCAAATGGCCTTCCAAAGAGAAAGCCTCAGTCCAATCAGCAAGGTTTACCAAGGACTTGGCCTCAGGTGGAATAGACAGTGGACAGTCAAGGAGCTGATCGGTCTTGGCAAACAAACCAATTGCATGCAATAGACCAGGGGTCTTCAAACTTGGCCCTTTTATGACTTGTGGACTTCAACTCCCAGAATTCCTCAGCCAGCCTGCCTGGCTGAGGAGTTCTGGGAGTTGAAGTCCACAAATCATAAAAGGGCCAAGTTTGAAGACCCCTGCAATAGACTTTAGGTTTCTCTAACTTGACCTTAAAGGTCAAGACTTATTGTGAAATGAAACATAAAACTTTAGTGTTTTCTGCAATGAATCAAATAAACATCCTAGCAGAGCCCAGACTTAGATTTTATGGAATTGTTAGACATTCTTTTTCTTCTTGAAAACGAAGGCAAACAGAGGTGTCCCAGGATAACTGTCCATTTATTTGATCTAGTAGCCCACCTCAAGGCTTCTTATAACAGTTTGAAAAGACGGAGTTAAAAAAACAACAACACAAAATTGGAGTCATGCAAGAAATAAGTTCTTCGGTCCTCCCCTCCTGCTGATCTGAGCTACCAGGTAGATTCAGACAAGAGAGGTGAGGCAGCAGATCATCAGCTCCTGAAGGTCAAAGGTTAATTTCTCCCCAGCATCTTAAATTCTGTGTCCTCTAGCATCCGATAGCCAATGCAGCTATTTTATCCGATCATTTGATGATTTCAGCAACCTGATCACGTTTCACACCAACTGCAATTTCAAGTAAACTCTTTAAGGATAGCATTGTAGTAGCTAAAGCACATTGTAGTAGTCAAGGTATTTGTAGCCAAAGCAAGGATAATGGTCATTAACTCTGACTGGCTCAGGAAGAGTCACGGCTATTTGTTACTATGCAAAGATGCCACCTGTCAATCTAGAGAGATTACGAAATATCCTGATCTCCTTTAGTTTGTGTTCCACCTTCCCTCCCAACTTTTATCCCCCCCCCATCTTCTGCCTTCTGCAAAGAAAACTGCTAAAAACAGAGTCCTACAGGGGGACAGTCCAATGGTTTCAAGACAGTGGACAAATCCACGTTTAAGTTATCTGTCAACAGAATCTTGGCAGAATACCAAATGGACTTTAAAAATCACTAGGTACAATCTTTCTGGGTTACAGTAAGATAAACAATATCCAATTCCGATCCTATGCTGTTCCCTTTTATATGTGATTTTTGTATACGTGATTTTCCAGTTACATCTTAGTCAGCTGGCTGACTTTCTTTGAGCTCAGGAGCTAAGCAGCCTTAGCAGATGGACAGAAAAATCGGGAAATTGCAGGTCTATAGGCTGGACTGGGAAATTACAGTGGCACATCAATTCCACATTATTGCCAAGACAGCCACAGAATAACAAGAGTTGGAAGGGACCTTGGAGGTCTTCTAGTCCAACCCCCTGCTCAAGCAGGAGATCCGAGACCATTCTGGATAAATGGTTGTCCAGTCTCTTCTTGAAAACATCCAGTGATGAGAACTGTATCCATGAAACCACCAGGAACAGAGCTCAGCTTCAATCAATTTATCGACCAATCAACCAATCAACCAGAATAGAGCTGGAAGGGACCAACCCCCTGATGGAAGAGGACTTGAGTTATATGTCCAACTACAGACCAACTAGAACTTCTTTGTTCACGAAGTCTTCGCCAAGAGGTCACAAAACAGAGCCAAAAGATCTGGGATATAAGCTGCCAGGAGCTACAGAAGCCTCATATCACCAAGGCTTTTAAGAAATCAGATTCTTTTGACAGGGTCCACCAACTGTCATATCAGAAACCAGAGAATTCAACAACTACAGTATTAGCAAATTCAAAAGAAAACTGGGAAGGCATCCACTCAGGACAATGGCAAGGCTTTGTTGCCCGATATACTTATCTGTAATTAACTCAATACATTCAATGAATCCAATTTTCTAAATTTGCATGACAAACCCCATGTTTGCTTAACATAGCCCATGGCGGACTTAGTGATTGTATCGCTTTTCTCTCCTTATTAAAGAATATTTCTTACTCAAGGAATCGCCTTTCTCAGCTATATGAACAGAAATAGGCAAAGAAATCCATGAAGCAATAACTTCAACCCTTGGGCATAAGATGCCACTGAAAACTCAGCAGAATAGGGCTGTTCCCCGCTTACAACTTCCAAAACCACACGAGATGGGTGGTACACAGACCTAGTAAATAAATAAACAATAAATAAAAGAAAAATCATGTTCCATTCTTCCGTGTAATGGGTCTCAACCCAAATCGCTCAGCAAACAAAACTGGCTGGCAAAAAACAAAATGGTGTGGCTGAGTCAGCAAGGCTACGCAAACGCAGTTGTGTTATTTGAGCTTGTGGGATTAACGTGTGGGTTAAACACTGATTTATCCTGCAGTTATGTAGGGAAAATGTGTTTGGATACCTCATCTTGAAAGTAAAATATATATATATATATATAGTAAATAGCACAATCAAGGAAATTGAGAACTTATATGGAAAAAAAGACATTTAAACCCTCTTTAGCATTTAAAGAAAGAAAAGGATGAAGAACCTTTGGGTTTAACGAGATTTATTTATTATTTATTATTATTTATTATTTTGACTTATATGCCGCCCTTCTCCTCAGACTCAGGGCGGCTCACAGCAAATAATACAAATACAAAAATATATAAATCAGTTAAAATAATAGTAAGCAATATAAAAAGCTATAAAACTATACCCACTGATACAACATACAGTCCCAATCAAAGGCCCAGGGGCAGAGTGCAGCTCACACGCCCCAAGCCTGTCTGCATAGATGTGTTTTTAAAAGTTTTCGGAAAGAAGAAACCAATTTTTTTTCCCAATCTCTCATAAACTTCCCACTTGGAATCCTCATCTGAAGACAGATATTGGACAGACAGAAGAAAAATTACCTTGTGAAATTCTTTCCCTGCAGAAGGTGAGTGTCAACAGCTAGCAAGGATAACTGTTTAAAGAGCAAGGAAGGAAGCGGCAATTTCAGAGGCAAAAAAATAAGCCTCATTTCAGAACTAGCTATCAAGGACAAACAAACAAAGGCGAAGCTGCAGGTCCACCTTGTTGGCTTGGAGGGAAACAAAAGGCTATGCAAGTATCGAGCATTGCGGGCTGAGAATCGATAAAGTTCTTCCAGGCAAATAATCTGGACTCGATTCTTGGATCTCGCTGAAGATTGTGAGATTATGGTTGTAGTTCCTCTTCCTGTTCCTCTCAGGGTCACCCCTTCTGTCCATCACAGCAGAGGACCCCAACCTTTTGGGCACCAGGGACCACCGCTTCCGTGGAGAGAGTTTTTTCCGTGGACCGGAGAGTGCGCGGTTTTGTGTGCTGCCTGCATCCCGCGGATGGGGCTTTTCTTGTTTGTGTGGACCGGTTGCTAGCATGCTGTGGCCCAGTACCAGTCCACGGACCAGGGGATGGGGACCCCGCATTACAGGACTGGCCAAAGTCATCCGGTTGACTTCATGGCTAAGGTGCCCCCAAGTCTGGATTGCTGGCTTCCATGCTGGTAGCTTTAAACAACTCACTAAACTGGCTCTCTGGAAAAGCAGAAGCCAGAATTTATGAGAAGCCCTCTGAATTCTACCCCTAGGAGACCCAGCCAGCTAATCTAATCCTGGTTGTAGTCCATCAGTGGTAAGGATAGGAATTTCTACCACCTCATAACTATCCAAAACTTCAGACTTTCAGCCTATCCCCATGCAAATCTGTACTTTACACACGAGCTACATGTCCCCGATGTCTTTGTTTCGAAATGCAGCACACCTGCATTCAGAATGTCTCACTTAGCATTGGAAATTGGGGCCCAGTTGTGTCGTAAGTAGAGGACTACCTGCCTAATTCACTGGTAAAGTGGTAGTTTTGCCGAAGAGGCGTTCAGGCCTTGCCCAGTCAGACGAGAAAATCCCTCAGCACTTAAAACATTAACTCACCAAGTCACAACATTTCATTAAAATACCAAACTGCTGTTCTTTAGAGCGGTGAGTGTTCCTGGTCTCTGAAATAACCATAACCCTTTTACCTGCCCTTCGCTGGGAAAAATATTAAACAAACTTTCCAATAATTGCTGTTCTCCCACTATAATAATAGGCCTCCATGGCTGACGCTAATAGAAAAATGTGCACATCTGGTGGATGAAATTTATTTTCTGACAGCTCCTTTTATTAGCGCACCTGCTATCTGAACAATGGTTGGGATCTCTTCCCCGCCTCTCAGCTTAATAACCTGTCAGATTCGGAGCTGCCAGGGGGATTCTCCTATCGTTAAAATCACAATAAACAAACAAGATGGATGATGCGGGAAAGAGTGTTCCTGAAGGAATGTTTTTGTGTCCACGTTACACTCACATTTAAGGTAATCTCTGGAACAGGATCAAGGTGAGCCAAACCTGGTCTGAGTAAACTTGGTAAGGCCACACCTGGAATAATACTGCATCCAGTTTTGGTCACCACGATGTAAAAAAGATGTTGAGACTCTAGAAAGAGGACAGAGAAGAGCAACAAAGATGATCAGGGGACAGGAGGCTAAAACATACAAGGAACGGTTGCAGGAATTGAGCATGTGTAGTTTAATGAAGAGAAGGACGAGGGGGAATAGGATAGCAGCATTTCAATATCTCAGGGGCTGCCCCAAAAGAAGAGGGAGTCAAGCTATTCTCCAAAGCAACTGAAGGCAGGACAAAGAGAGAAGCAACCTAGAACTAAGGAGAAACTTCCTAACAGTAAGGATAATTAACCAGTGGAACAACCTGCCTCCAGAAGTTGTGAATGCTCCAACACTGGAACTTTTTAAGAAGAGATTGGACAGCCATTTGTCTGAGCAGGAGGTTGGACTAGATGACCTCCAAGGTCCCTTCCAACATTATTATTATTATTATTATTATTATTGTTGTTGTTGTTGTTGTTGTTGTTATTGTTGTCATTATTATTATCATCATCGTTATCATCGTCATCATCTTCTCAGCTTCTATTTTTTTGGCAGTAATAGCAATGCGGTTTGGTTTTTATTTGCCAGCGTGGCTTATAGTTTAGGGTTTTAATAAAGGTGTCTTATTTATGTATTAGCTGGGTTTAGTTCTTCTTTGTTCAAGCCAGCCAAGGTCAGCTAGATGTTGCTACCTATTTGGTCCACAAGGACCCCTTGGATTCTGGCAGCCTTTTGAGATGGGTCAGGCCAGCAGGATTCCAGCCATGTTTCTTTATCATTGGTGGGGTATATTAAAAGAATTTTGGAAGCCTCTCCCAAACCTTTAATTCCCTACTTTAAGAACATTAAAATCAAGGAGGGTAATAAGAATAGGAATATTGTAGGAATAACCGTGAAGAATAGAAGAGAGAGTTGCAACCGAGGCAGAGGTCAAATAGAAGAAATTTAAGTCCAAAGCAAAAACGAAAATTGACTAAGCATCTCAGATTTCACCCTTCCTAGTTCTTGTGAAGGTAAAGAAAAGGAATCAATCAATCAGAATAGAGCTGGAAGGGACCTTGGAGGTCTTCTAGTCCAGCCCCCCGTTCTAGCAGGAGAACCTATACCATCTCAGAGAAGTGACTGTCCAGTCTCTTCTTAAAGATCTCCAGTGATGGAGCATCCACAACTTCTTGTGGCAAGCTGTTCCATTGGTTAATTGTCCTCCCTGTTAGGAACTTTCTCCTTAATTCCAGGATGCTTCTCTCCTTGATTAGTTTCCATCCGTTGTTTCTTGTCCTGCCCTCTGGTGCTTTGGAGAATAGTTTGACTCCCTTCTCTTCTTTGTGGCAGCCCCTCAAATACTGGAAGGCTGCTATCACACTATCAAAGGAGAGGCCTATTTGGACTTGCAAGATTCTGTTACTGTAACATTGCAATTATCTAATAAAACTTGATTAACATTCATAATCTTGGTTTTCTAGTCTGGTCTACCCTAAAGGGCTCAAAAGGAGAGCTCCTCTGAGCGTCTTTTTGCAATTCCAACTTTCCTTTCTAATTTCACAGGCACTTCATGCGAAATTCTCTTATTTCTACTGACTTTTAAGGAAGTGAGAAACACACATCCTAGCTTCTTTGCTGCCCTCTACCGCTCATTAATGAACAAATGGCAAAGAAGAAACAAGAAAGGTTTTTTTCCCCACTGAAAGATCAAAGGAAAGGAGAAGGGAGGGAAGAAGGGAAAGAAAATCTGCCAGGTTGTGAAGAAAAATCCACATGTTTTTGGAAACCGTAGGAGCTGCTATACTTGGTAAGGACCCAAAAGTTATGGATAATCCAGCACTAAATGAAATTTTTAGAAACTTAGTCTTTTAGTCTTCTAATCTGGCCAAACTTCCTCCCCAAGAATATTCAAAGTGTTTTGGAAAAGTGTACTTGTTAGTTGCGAAGTCACGTCCGACCCATCGCGACCCTATGGACAACGTTCCTCCAAGCCTTCCTGTCCTCCGCCACCTTCTGGAGTCCATCGAAGCTCAGGCCTCCTGCTTCAGAGACTCCATCCAGCCACCTCCTTCTCTGTCACCCCCTTCTTCTCTTGCCCTCCGTCTTTCCCAGCATCAGGCTCATCTCCAGGGAGTCCTTCCTTCTCATGAGGTGGCCAAAGGACTTGAGTTTCAACTTCAGGATCTGGCCTTCTAGAGAGCAGTCGGGGTTGACCTCCTCCAGGACTGACCGGTTGGATCGCCTTGCAGTCCAGGGGACTCGCAGGAGTCTTCTCCAGCACCATAGTTCAAAGGCCTCCATTCTTTGGCATTCGCCCTTTCTTATGGTACAACTTTCACAGCCATACATTGCAACTGGGAAAGCCATGGCCTTGACTATATGCCCTTTTGTTGGCAGGGTGATGTCTCTGCTTTTTTTTTGGGGGGGGGAAGAGTATTAACAATTAAAGATAGCCAACAGCTCTCCTCCTCCTCCTCCTCCTCCTCCTCCTCCTCCTCCTCCTCCTCCTCCTCCTCCTCCTCCTCCCATAGAGGATGGGAAAATGTTGATTAAAACACATTAGTTCCTTGCCACTTCGAAGGAGGTGAAAAAACCCAGGATCCAGGAAGTAGAATGAGATTCAGATTTCCACTAATGAAAGATTGCCTACTACACCATTGTTTCAGAAGAGTTGGTGCAAAGCACTCTTGGTACAGCTTCCTTTGCAGCGCAAGCCAAACCAGTTATTAATCAGTTCAGTTCAATGGTTATTATTTCTGAAATTATTGCCAGAAAATGTTGCTAATTACTGTGCTTTTCTTGCAAACAAAAGCAGTTCTTCTGAAAACTTGCTTGGCTTATGGAAACAATAACATCACAGTATAATCACGCTTAAAAGCTGCAAAATGGGTTTTAAGTAGTTTACATGTTTTAATTAAAACGGGATATTTACAACACTCCATAATAATAGAGCAAAATCGGTCTTATCTAACTTTCAATTAAATACTCTTGGTAGCGTGCTGTGTTTTTCAACAGCTTTATTCTGTGTTGATATGAAAGCTAAGTTCTTAGGGCTTAATGTCCCTATTTGATTGCTCTAATTAAAATGCAAATTTAGTTATAAAGACAAAACACTTTGAAAAAGACGGCCTCCTATATCTAAAGAACTATTATCCTACACAACAGCCAATGAGATCGCTGCCAATGCTGAAAAGTTTCTTCTGAATTCAGCAGATTATATACAGTATTAATGAAACGTTGAATCTCCTCCTTCAGCTTTTATCTCATTAAACTTTGCTTCAAAATGTTTTAGACCTTAGTGTAGATAGAGCACTGATTAAAGTACCTTGCTGACTAAATGCACAAGGTCCCCTGGAAAAATAAAGTCCGCCTCTTTAATTAATTATCTTAATTAACAAAGATTCCATTTGAAAGACATTTAATGAATGACAGACAGATGCATAACTGGTTACAACAAAGACGCAGGTTGTTTGAGAAAGTGAACGTAGAAAAAGAAGCAGCTTAAAAGAACACAAATATTGCTCTTGTATTAATGAAACATTGGATTTCCGGGAATATTACAATACATAATTATTAAATATTAGCGAACATTTTTTTTTAAAAAGTGTTAACTGTCAGAACAGGACAAAAGCAAGAGAAAGTCAAGAAAGTGTATTTCTTAATTATCTCCATAACTCTGTATATCTGAAAGTTGATTTCCTTCCTTCCTCCCTCCCTCCCTCCCTCCCTCCCTCCCTCCTTCTGTGATTTCCCAACCCATTTTTGAACAGGTCTATTTCTATTTTTTAACCAAAAAAAAATGCAAATAAACATCATACTGCAAATTTTACAATTCTTACTTCCTGCTTGAGACACAAATGCTATTGCAAATTTCAGAGGTGAAAGTTGACACAACTACATTCCACTGACACACATAAGTTGGGGCAGGGGGAGAAAACTGCAAGAAGTATATATGAAAATTCCCAAGCCAAAAGTCTCTCTCCACCCAAACCAGAGAAGAATTAAACGATATTTTGACATTTCCTTATTAAGCCTGCTTAATGCCAACATATCTTCAGGCTAAAATTGCTGCCTGTTATCATGAAAGGCAAACTTATCCTTAATATTTATCTGCCTTCCTATTCTATATTATATGCAATATTCATTTTCAAAATTGGCTTTTCCTGGAATATCCTTGTCCTTGCTCCCAAATTGCAACAGGAGCTGGACGATGCTTCTGCGCTGAAGGAACTTTTCTTCCCACGGTGTGGCAGCAGAGCCTTAAAAAAAAGGTGAAGGTGACAGAAGGAAAAACAAAAGCAGCCGGAAGTCGATATAATGAATATAAGCAGACAGGTGGATTATCCAGACAGGTGGATAATCAACAAATCCACTCATTAACAATAATATATTCCAATGTATCATTGGAAACATATGATAGTCTAACAGCCATCATATTCATGTTTGGATCAAAACCCAAATATCACGGTGGAACCTTTAGTGTTTGGTTAACATAATAAATGTTGACTACGGACAATAAACAATTCAGTAAATCAGTTACTATAAAGTACAGTATAAAGTGTAGGAAATGACCAGGCTGAATCTGAGGGAGGAGTGGTCAAATGCATCATAAGTCACGAGTCTATCTGAAGTGCAGGACCTTCCTTCCTTCCTTCCTTCCTTCCTTCCTTCCTTCCTTCCTTCCTTCCTTCCTTCCTTCCTCCCTCCCTCCCTTCCTTTCTCCCTCCCTCCCTCCCTCCTTCCTTCCTTCCTTCCTTCCTTCCTTCCTTCCTTCCTTCCTTCCTTCCTTCCTTCCTTCCTTCCTTCCTTCCTTTTGCCTCGATGCCTTTATTACCTTAATAAATTCCCCAACAAGTTGACAGTCTCTCTCTCTGGCGATCCACAGTGCTTAGATCATGCAATTCTAGATGCCAGGGAAGAAGGAATCAGGAGAAATCAATGTCACAATTGTCTAGAACAGAGGCCCCCAACCTTTGGGGCACCAGGGACCGGTTCTGTGGAGAGAGGTTTTTCCACAGACCGGAGAGTGTGTGTGGTTTTGTGTGCTGCCTGCATCCTGCAGATGGGGCTTTGCTTGTTTGTGTGGACCGGTTGCTGGCATGCCGTGGATCAGTACCGGTCCATGGACTGGGGTTTGGGAACCCTTGGTCTAGAATCTTCTTCGCACAACTGTGAGGCTGCCAATATTTGAAAGAATATTAAAGACACCCCAAGTCTGAACGGGACTGTTAAGCATTACATCTTGACCTGTTTGGATTTTTGGGGGGAGGTGTGTTTGTGTGATAGCATTGTATATTGTTTATATCTATCTACACCTACATCTACCCCCTTCCTCTGTTCTAGACAGCTGTTCTCATTCATTCCCAGTAAGAAGATCCCAGCTCAAATAATGTGGGCTGGAACAGCAGGCTTGAATTAATCTAATTCAAAGACCTGCCGGAGAACATATTTCCTCCTGATGTCCATTCAGTATTAAGTTAGTCCCACAAGGTCATCCCTAATCACTCCTTAATTTGAGTGTGTTATCATAAAAGGCTATAAATTAATTTCATAAAACTTTAATGATTGTACTTTAAATGCCCTCTGCCTGAAGCTATCGCATTGCCGGATACTGTAGACGCAAGATCAATCTTTCGCTGGCTGTAAGAGCTCCATCTTTCAATTAATCCCCTACGTAGCGACATAATCTTTCCGTGTCTGAAGACTGCCCTGTTTTGTTTTAGGCAGACAATTGCATTAAAACTCTGGTTCTCTGGATGCCCTGTCACCTTAAATCAGGCTTTCCATTTTGCTGGTGTGTTCCCCCCACCCCACCCCAAGATCAACTTGAATTAAGTTTTACTCTTTCTGGATTTAGATACTAATTGAGTTTTTAAATCTCAATGGAAGTTTCCTTCTTGATATAACCTATGGCAAATAAGTCAAACATTTTCTTTGATTCGAATTAGGACTCGGTCTGCACTCTGGCCAGGCCTCATTAGAGACTATCCATGTTAAAATGCTTGCTTAATTTAAACACGTCCTTGGGCACTGACAACAGCTCAGCGACTTCTTCATTTATTTATTTAAAATCAACTGACAAATGCAGATTAAGATGAAGGGCAAGATCAGTTGACACTTCATGAGCCTTGCAAAATTGCGGCAGTGGGTGCATTAGTTGCGGGACTGCAAAGCTACATTGCAAGATAAAAAGGAACATTATAGACCAAACAGCTCCCCCCCCCCAAAAAAGGATTGGAGAACATGTTGATATATTTAAGTGGAAGATTATTTAATTAGCCACATGAAGAGCTTGGCCTAGTGGTTAACGCACTTGACACTGTGTTCCATCACTGGAGGTTTTTAAGAAGAGACTGGACAGCCACCTGTCTGGAATGATTGAGGGTCTTCTATCTGAACAGGAGGCTGGACTAGAAGACCTCTGAGGTCCCTTCCAGCTTCATTCTGATTGATTGATTGACTTGGGTTAGAAGCACTGTGGCGCTTCTGGGTTGAAAGGATTAGCTAGTGACATCAACGTTGCCCGGGAGATGCCCAGTTGGGAGCTCCTTTCATTTCCCCGTCAAGGAGCTGGAGCGAAGGACGGGAGCTCTTCCAACCCCATGGCAGCACTTGGGTCTCAAATGCAAGCTTGCTAACCTCCAACCCAGCATTCTAACCACATGAGCAACGGCGCTCCTGGTGCCCTTGACCGGAAGTCAAGAGACTGAATTCGTGTCCCAGTTTAGCCATCTGTGTGGTTAGAGTGTGCAACTTTCACTCTTGGTGACTCGTCCCTCAGTCTTATTCTACTCTACTCTACTCTACTCT
Source organism: Bothrops alternatus (assembly GCA_034064705.1). Lineage (NCBI taxonomy): Eukaryota > Metazoa > Chordata > Lepidosauria > Squamata > Viperidae > Bothrops > Bothrops alternatus. The sequence goes on from JARGCV010000338.1 coordinate 917,589, forward strand.
ACTCTACTCTACTCTACTCTACTCTACTCTACTCTACTCTACTCTACTCTACTCTACTCTACTCTACTCTACTCTACTCTACTCCACTCCACTCCACTCCACTCCACTCCACTCCACTCCACTCCACTCCACTCCACTCCACTCCACTCCACTCCACTCCACTCCACTCCACTCCACTCCACTCCACTCCACTCCACTCCACTCCACTCTCCACTCCACTCCACTCCACTCCACTCCATTCCATATTCTATTCTATTCTATTCTATTCTATTCTATTCTATTCTATTCTATTCCATTCCATTCCATTCCATTCCATATTCCATTCCATATTCCATTCCATATTCCATTCCATATTCCATTCCATTCCATTCCACTCCACTCCACTCCACTCCACTCCACTCCACTCCACTCCACTCCTCTATTCTATTCTATTCTATTCTATTCTATTCTATTCTATTCTATTCTATTCTATTCTATTCTATTCTATTCTATTCTATTCTATTCTATTCTATTCTATTCTATTCCATTCCATTCCATTCCATTCCATTCCATTCCATTCCTTATTCTATTCTACTCTACTCTACTCTACTCTACTCTACTCTACTCTACTCTACTCTACTCTACTCTACTCTACTCTACTCTACTCTACTCTACTCTATTCTATTCTATTCTATTCCATTCCATTCCATTCCATTCCATTCCATTCCATTCCATTCCATTCCTTATTCTACTCTACTCTACTCTACTCTACTCTACTCTACTCTACTCTACTCTACTCTACTCTACTCTACTCTACTCTACTCTACTCCACTCCACTCCACTCCACTCCACTCCACTCCACTCCACTCCACTCCACTCCACTCTCCACTCCTCTATTCTATTCTATTCTATTCTATTCTATTCTATTCTATTCTATTCTATTCTATTCTATTCTATTCTATTCTATTCTATTCTATTCTATTCTATTCTATTCTATTCTATTCTATTCTAGTCCATTCCATTCCATTCCATTCCTTATTCTATTCTATTCCTTCAGCTAAGTTTTCCTTACAGCCTAGTATCGTCAAATATAGATGATCTGATGGTTTCTTTCACCTTTAGAAAAACAGGTCTCAGTGGGATAAGTTATAATTCCACCCATTTCCTGAAAGGGCATCCTTGGAAGACATTGTCTCCTAATAGCTTGGATTTTCACAGCTCTTTGAAAAATCTGTAAGTCATCCAACAGAAGAATTATTTTAATTTATCCCTCCACTTATTTTAGAAGTTGCCCTGGCAAACATTGCAAGTTTGCTCACTTGGATTTCTGAGAAGGAAGAGGTATTTCTAACATGAAGGACAACCTGCTTGCTCTTTCTGCTGGTTTTCTTCCTTTTGAAGAAATGGCCACGTTCTAGTCATGGGGCCGATCTCAGCCACACCTAAACTGTATTTGCTCTTCTGCATGAAGAGTTGAACGTCATCATATTTATTCCCCTTATTCCGGGCATTAGTTTGTAGAGACGACAAATGCTCTGAACTTCATGAGCTAATGCTTTTTCTCCAATTTCTTGGCAAAGTTTAAATGCAAAAGTCTTTATTTTAGACTTCAAGGCTTTGGTCTTCAACCTCCCTACCTTATAAAACTGTCATAATAAAACTCATCGTGCTTCAGGCAAACACGTTTTCATCTGTCCTTGTGGGGTCACACCGTTCATCTTCTGCCACCGCCTGTCATCTACAAAACTCAGACAAAGGTCCCAGGAAGCAAACAATTTATTAAATTTCAGTTTGGGTAAAGTCAGATTGTCCAGTGGCCCACAAATAAACTTTGTTCGTGAGTGAATAATAAACTTCTTAAAATCTGGTAATGTTTTCTCCTTCTGGTCTCTCCCACTAGTAGGAGCAGAATAGAATAGAACAGAACAGAATAACAGAGTTGGAAGGGACCTTGGAGGTCATCTAGTCCAACCCCCTGCTCAGCCAGGAAACCCTACACCATTTCAGACACATGGTTGTTCAATGTCTTTGTAAAAACGTCCAGTATTGGAGCATTCACCGCTTCTGGAGGCAGGTGGTTCCACTGATTACTTGTTCTAACTGTCAGGAAATTCCTCCTTAGTTCCAGGTTGCTTCTCTCCTTGGTGAGTTTTCCATCCGTTGCTTCTTGTCCTGCCTTCTTCTGGGGCTTTGGAGAATAGCTTGACCCCCTCCTCTTCTTTGGGGCAACCCGAGATAACTTATAATCTTTTGCTCTGACAGCATCTATTTTATTAAATGTCCATTCCAGATAGAACCAGCGTCACTGGATTCTTTCCATCAAGAAAGAATAAATATCTGTTTTTTCCTGCAAGATTTTTTTCTGACAGTTGGCTGATTTGAGTCCATAATCTCAATACACCCATTTTACTTATTACCATGTAAGATTATACCCAGGGGTCTAGCCTAAAGCACAGATTAACATGTTAACTTTGGATCATCTCCACATTTTACAAAAAGCTCTAGGTCAGGGGTTCTCAACCTTGGCAACTTTAAGACTTGTGGACTTCAACTCCCAGAATTCCTCAGCCAGCTTTGCTGGCTGAGGAATTCTGGGAGTTGAAGTCCACAAGTCTTAAAGTTGCCAAGGTTGAGAACCCCTGCGTCTAGGTCCATAGCATATAACACATCTCTGTATAAAGAACCTTCCCAGAGGTGTGTTCAGGATATTGAACAGGTCACACAACTTGACCTATTGGTTGACCTTATAGGGATTTTGTGCTTGTGATGAAAGAAAGCCCGAAATGTTGACTTTGGTTTTGTCGATTAAATAGATTTGTCGTTATAGAAATGGCTAGTTATATACTAACGTGTCAAAGCAAAAAGTTGAGGCTGGAAGATTTCCATTTTGCATTGTGCTAAAAAGAGTTGGAAGTCAATGCCCTCCCCCCCCCCTTTTCCCCTTGTACCTTACATTTCCTTTCCTGCTTTCTTTTTCCTTCCCCTAATTTCCCATTTCTATTTCTCTTTGTAGTTTATATATGAACAATAAAAGAACCTATATCAGGGGTAGGCAACCTTGCCTCTTTTATGACTCATGGACTTCAACTCCCAGAATTCCTGAGCCAGCTATGATCAGGAATATTTACCAATCGGTTAAACTGCTGGCCTATATTGAATAACACAAGTTAAGATCAGGAGTCTCTCCTCACAGTCACACATGCTCTTGTCACCTCGAGGATCGACTACTGCAACGCTCTCTACATGGGGCTGCCCTTGAAGAGTGTTCGGAGACTACAATTAGTGCAAAATGCAGCTGCGCGAGCAATTGTGGGCCTTCCACGTTGTGCCCACATTTCGCCAACTCTCCGCATGCTGCATTGGTTGCCTATCGGTCTCCGAGCGCAATTCAAAGTGTTGGTCATTACCTATAAAGCCCTTCATGGCTCTGGACCAGGATACTTACGGGACCGTCTTCTGCCACATACTTCCCTTCGACCGGTGAGAGCGCACAGGGTCGGCCTCCTCCGGGTCCCGTCAGCGAAACAATGTCGTTTGGCGGGTCCTAGGGGGAGGGCCTTCTCTGTTGTGGCGCCCACCCTCTGGAACCAACTGCCCCCTGAAGTCTGCGTTTCTCCCACTCTCCCGGCCTTCCGAAAGAACCTTAAAACTTATCTTTGCCGGCAGGCCTGGGGATGATTGTGGGTTGTTGTTCGAAAGTTGTACTTGTGTTGGGTGTCTATTTTTAATATTTTGATTGGACTTAGATTCTTTGATGTTTTGTATATGTTGTAAGCTGCTCCGAGTCTCTGGAGAGGAGTGGCATACAAGTCGAATAAATAGGAGCGGCATACAAGTCGAATAAATAAATAAATAAATAAATAAATAAATAAATAAATAAATAAATAAATAAATAAATGAATGAATGAATGAATGAATGAATGAATGAATGAATGAATAAATAAATAAATAAATAAATAAATAAATAAGACAAATTGTATCTACCTGGTTGGCTTATTCAGATGACTCTCTCTCTCTACGTGCTATTAGTTCTGGGTTTAATTCCAAGATAAATCTAGCACTTGAAAGAAAAAGAAGTGGAAGCATTTAGCACAGGGTGAAAAACAACAGATAAGGTAGACAAGGGTCAGCTTCACCATTTTTTTAAAAGGATTTAGAGATGGTGGGACCATGGAAATGCCCAGTGTCTTCTGGCTAAGCAACTTTTCTGTGAACAATCATTACAAAAAACAACCATACATTGGGAGCTTAACCAGAAAGGGAGGCAAGTCTTACAGAACGAACAAGGTCATCACGTTTTACTACTGAGACAGAGAGAAAGAGAAGGAAAGAAATAATTGTTTCCTATTTTTATTTTTTATTTTTGGGGGGGAGTCTGCACATGGGTCCTAACCATTATTTTTTGTTGTTGTTGCATGGATTCTTTTCCAGCCTCCTCTGTTCTGAACATCATAAGGTTGCCTGCCCATTATTTTTCCCCCTACACAATAATGGGCGTGCTGCTGATGGATGGGATCAAAACGGTGCGTCTGAAAGAGGTCACCCTCCACCTTTCCGCTTTTGAGTTCATGGTTTTGCAGAACACGTTTTAGTTTGTTCTCCAACAAGAACTCACTCATTCAAAAGAATATCGCTTGGGTACAGATCTCAAATAGGGTACCTTTACTGTTCCATAAACCTCCATGTGCTTCATTGGTGTTTATCTATGAGTCACAATGCAGTCACCTTGAAATCACATAACTGGATGTGTACGCATCAACTAATCACACCATAAAGGAACAGCGAGCACAGCCAGGAACACTTGGAAAATTCAGTGAAAACAATACTTTTTTTGTGCATGTAAGGGACAACATATTCATGAAATTCAAATGCAACTTGCTTCAATAAGTTTAGTGCGTAAGTACAAAGGCTTTTGGGGTCAGTGGCTTTCATAAAAGTCATTCATTTCCCTGAAACGCCCTGAGGCAAATAATTAAATTCACCCTACAGAATCCAGCTGACAAGGCATTGTAAGCAGATCATCCGCAAGGAAATAAAGAGGCAGATTTTGAGAAGACCCCCCAAATATCTTTACTAGGATATTTCTTCATCTCTAAATAGTGTATTAAAAAGATTTGGAATATAAGCACTCTGAAAAAATAGAGTTATCATCGGTAAGGCTGGCGCATTGAAATGAGTGAGCTGCTATAAACACACCTTCCAAATTGCCAAATATTTAAATACATAAATGTCCAAGTATCTTAGGAGGGTTATTTACTCAACCAAGATTGGAGCAGTTGGACACAAAGGTTAAAAGTAGAAGCTTTGAACAGGTTTTTATCACAAACACACTTGGTATTGGTGGAGTCCGAGAAATAAAGGACCCTGCGCATATATCAAATAAATGTCAACTATATAAAAATACTACATGTATCTTGGATTACATATTAGATGAATAGGCTGTTGAAATCTTTACATTAAAACAACATATTTCATGTGTGGTCAGAATGTCCAAAATTATGCAAAATACAGCCTTTTATTAGAACAAAGCAATATTTTTGTGAGCCGCCCTGGGTCCTGGGAGAAGGGTGGCATATAAATTTAAGTAATAAATAAATAAACAAACAAACAAACAAACAAACAAACAAATAAATAAATAAATAAATAAATAAATAAATAAATAAATAATACGATTAAGAACTGCATATGAGGGTCTGATGGGGATAAATACTGCAGGAGGGGACCCTGGAATATGATTTTAATTTTCTTTTATTTATGCCTTCCCCCCCCATATTGTAACAAGTGGTTCTTATGATTGTTTTGTATTTTATATTTTGTATTCCGATACGATCAATAAACTATTACTAGTACTGTCTCCATAGTTTATAATAAAACAGAGTTACCGTGAATGTTAACAAAAAGAAGATTGGAAGAATATAGGTATACAGTTGGGATTATAAGGTCCAAAGAGCCATTTTATAGAATGTTTGTGGAATTGCTAACCGTTGACTTTATTTTTTTTTCCCAACATCCTACTCTACCTCCAAGTAGACCCAGTTCTCAACTCCCTCTTTTATCGTCACAAGATCCGTTCAAAGTGTTTTGATTGTGATTAAATGCCTTAATTGGGTTTGGCCGGTTAATTTCATGGCTGACTACGTGTCTCCAGTCCCAGTTCAATACTATAATTAGGCCAATGTAAGTATAAAGGGAGGTTTAGAATGCCGGGCCTGCCCATCAAAGCACACGATGCCCTTTGGATGCCCTCAGTGAATTTCTTCAGCTATAATTCCTCTTGCATCTATAATAATTGTTTTCTGCTATATCTGCTTTCCTTTTTTAACCAAAATCGAATGTTGGCTTGCAAACTAAGAGACTATAATAGAAAAAAAAGGAGCTTCTATGACACAGCACCTGAGGAATGGAGGCAAAATTATTTAGTAAAACATGCAGCGGGCTCTTTTAAATAGAATTGTAACGGATTCATCTACTTTTTCTTGTCATTCTCTAATTTTACAATCTAAATCTGGGCAATCAACTGCTTTCCACCAAAATGAATAACGATAGGATCTCAAACCGAAGTTAAAGAATTGGTGCAGTCGAGTCTTTTAGATTGCAGACTTAAATATTTTTTCTTCCCCACACAGTACGACTTACTTTTGTGTTCCGTTTCCAAAATATAAAAGTACATTAAAATACAGTAGATAAAATCGCAAGTTCATAACATCTGATTTGTCTTTTTTTTTTTTTAACCTAAAAAGGATATTTCAAAGCCATGAATCAAATACTGGTTGGGCGTCTTGAGCAAATTAAAAACATTTGTGAGAACAAAGTCACAAAATCCATTTAGGATGCCATTTACAATACAATCTACAACTGCCATCTACAATACAGTCACACTTCAGAGCACGTCTGAAAAAAGAAGACAAAACTGACTATTTGTTGTTATTGTTGTTGTTGTTGTTTGTTAAAAATGGTCTTAAACACAAACCACGTCCTTGAAAATGATGAACAGCTTTTAGGCACAACATAAATTTTTCCGCAACTGTTTGTGTATCATAAAGCATCACCTTATCTCTGCAAAAAAACCGAATTGTATTACGCATTTCAAGATCGACCCAAATTGAACTCCTCTCCTGGTTAAATATTTTATCCTTCTCCCTCTTGAAAAGGGACCAGGAGTTTTAATTTTAACAGAGACATTTAAAGAAGAATTTCTTTCTTTTTCTCGACAGTGGAAGATGATTCCGTTTGGACTTCACCCGCTGGATGAACCGCAATTGAAGCAGCTCCAAAGACAAAAGAATAAAAAAGTTTCCTATCTGTGAAGAATCAAACCCAAAGTGAAATCAACCTCAGATCCTTTCTGGACAGAAAGAGAGCCACTTCGCTCTGATGGGATCCCTTTTTTCCAACACAAGGAGGGTTTTGATCCAGCCTGAGCACTGCTCTAAATCCCTCAGGCTCTAACTCAAGTGGCCTCAACGACTCTCTAAAAAAACACAAATAACCAATTTTCTGCAAGGAGCATAAATCCTTCCATTCTACCACCATCCAGTCAGAACTGAAGAAGCTTCTGGGGTGAGAAGTGAAACGTCTTCAGGGAAAAACAAGGAATGTCCACTTGTCTTTTGAAAGAAAGCGCTAACTCAGATGTCTCCACTCGCTAGAAAACTCATGTAGTTTCAGGCAGTAACCACAACTGGAACTTGGTTTTAAGCAAAAACAGTTGTTTATTGAAACCACAACGCCAAGTCAACATTCACTTAAGGGAAGGGCAGTCGCCTGATGCATGCATGCGCAAACGTGAATGTGGCCACACGTGCGCCATGTGCACCACGCACATGGTACTGTGGTACTGCCGCCATCTGCTCAATACTAGTGGCGCTGCTGCTGCCCACACACTTGTGGTGACGGTAGCATGAAGGGTGCGTGCACTGCCCAGTTATTCACGTGGCCCAGTGGCCAAGAGGCCACGGCCTGGTAGTGGGACGCAGTCCTTAAGGTTAGGGACCTCTGAGGTAAGGCCCCAGCATGGAAAACCTCCATAATCTCATCCGAGCCAATAATTTTGATACCTTACCGGCACTAGCCTGCCTATCCCTGGACTGATGTTCCTTCACTAATTATACATTATTTATAATCCTGTTGATTGTGGGTTTGGTACTTGTTTAGGCCAAGATCAATATGTTATCTTTCTATAATTACAACAATTCTGCAGGGTTAAGAAGCAAAATCAGTTTTAATTTTGGCATGGGCGTCCATTGTCATAGCAACCAAAACTCTGCCACGTTTTCCAAACTGGGTAGCTGTAACGATGGAAGAACATGATTCAGTGGCAATGTACAGAATAATAACGGAGCTAGAAGTGTCCTTGGAGGTCATCTAGTCCAACCCCATTCCCCAAGCAGGAAACCATGTATCATTTCAGACAAATGGCCGTCCAACCTCTTCTAGAAAACCTCCAGGGATGGAGCATCCACAACATCTAGAGGCAAGGCGTTCCACTGGTTAATTATTTCACTTAACAACCCTGTTATAACTTAACAACTGTCTTACTTAGCAACAGAAATTTTGGTCGATTGTGGTCGAAGATTGAGAATTACCTATGTATGCATGTATTTATGCATGCATGTATGCATGTATGTATGTATGTATGCATGCATGCATGCATGCATACATACATACATGCATACATACATACATACATATATATATATATATATATATGACTTCTGTCAATTGCCATGTTTGTTACCTATTAATGAATTAACTTCCAAACATATGTGCACTCCAGTCTAATACAGAACTTCTCTGCCAGCTGATAAGTATTCTAAACAGTCAACCAACTATTCTCTTTTCTTTTTCTTTTTAAAATAATTATTTAATGCCTCCTGTCCTTCACAGGAGCCCCTAAGCTAGTGGTTGCCCCTATTTCCCACAGTTGAACAAAACTCTGACTCTACAGCATCCTAATTAAGCATGTCATAATTTGTCAAATTACAGATGGAGAATTCTTTAAAATAAAAAAAATCAACCAACGGTAATGCTAAACATCGAGAGAAAATTCACCACTGATTTCAAGGCTGTTTTACAGAGCTATTTCTATCATTCATTTGAAAATAACCTTTTATTTCCCCCCAAATCATTTCTTATTTGTGTTGACAGGCTTATCTATGTAATATATAATGCGACTGTCCTATTCCAATCAGCAGTGGCACAGAAATAATAATAATATTAACTTAGTCCAAAACACTATTAACTGGCATTGCTAAATTCATTAACACCCTTGGCTTTCTCTTGCTCCAGCTGACAAGAAATGTCTCTTTGTCGAAAAGCAGAATGCATGGAAAAGCCAGAAATAAACCTAATTTAGCATTAAAGATCTATTAAGAGATAAAAGCTGCAGCTGGAACAATCACACACATACTCCCTTTTGATAATTAGAGGAAGCAAGTTGGGTTGGTCCTCTCTTTGAAGAAATTGGCAGAAAAAATTGAGAAGGACAATTCATGTTTTCAGAAGTTTGAATACAAAAGTTTGGCAATATTTAATGTAATAATCTTGAGTTGCTGAATTTTCTTACCTGAACCTGCATGGTTGGTCCATAAACTCATAATGTGTGTTGGGTTGGCCCAATAAATTAGACTAACATCTCCTTTGCTTCAGCGGGAGCCTTTTTACTTACATTCTGATCTCTCTCTTTCTCTCTCTCACACACACAAAACACAGACATACACACCTGATTAAAAGGGTGGAGTAACAAGTATGTCACTACACTGCTTGTGTCACTTTGACAAAGGCACTGACACCCTGTGTAGACACTGCGCTGTTTTGTAAGTTTGGAATTCAGTGGATCAGGCAAACTAAGCAATTCGGATTGAGTAAATTATAATTCACCTAACCAGGTCCCAGAGATGCTTTTCCCAAAAAGCAACTGGACTTTCTTTGTTTTTCCTTGAAGTTGTTTCGCTTCTCATACAAGAAGCTTCTTCAGTTCTGACTGGTCTTGCTTTGTTTTTCCTTGAAGATGTTTCGCTTCTCATCCAAGAAGCTTCTTCAGTTCTGACTGGTCTTGCTTTGTTTTTCCTTGAAGATGTTTCGATTCCCATCCAAGAAGCTTCTTCAGTTCTGACTGGTCTTGCTTTGTTTTTCCTTGACAACATTTCACTTCTCATCCAAGAAGCTTCTTCAGTTCTGAGTTCAGTTCTTCAGAAATAAAGAAGTTTCTTGGATGAGACCCAAAACGCCTTCAAGAAGAAAAAAAAAACCCAAGAAAATCCAATTGCCTTTTGGAAAAAGCACCTTTGGGGCAACCAGGACCTGGGTGAATTAAATTAATTTTCCACAAAAATCTGTTTGGTCCTGGGATAGAAATTGACCCATTATGGCGCTAGGCTTCTTACAAAAATGACTGGTGCTTCTTATGACATTTCTGCAAGCAAGTCACGAAGGCCAACATTTCGGTCAAGATAGCAAAAAGTTGGCCAGATCTGTCATGCAAACAGGGGGGGGGCGTACTTGGGGAATGTGGCCAAAATACCACTCTTTTGTCTTATATAAATTTCTCCTCCGTCACTCCTTCCATCCCGTTATTGCCACCTTCCCTCTGACCTCTTCTTTTTTTTTTTTTTAAAGTATTTTTATTAATTTTTACAAAATTTTTAACAAAAGATAAAATAATAATTCAACTGTAAACAATCATGTACATATACAATTACCAAACAATCAAACAAAACTGCTCGGTACCCCCTCCCCACCACATCCTCCTAAAACAAAACTAACCCCCTCTTCTTCCCCTCTAACAACCTACTTACACCTTTCTCTACTTCCATCCCCTCCTCCCACCTCCATCCTTCTCCCTCATACCTTCTTCCTACTTGCCTAACCTTCACTCCTCCTTCTTCTTCCAACCAATGTGGTGCCCAGAGGCCACCCGAGCAACCCCTTGCTACCTAAAAAGAAAAAAGAAAATATCCATTCCCAAAACAGTTGAAAAAACATAACAATTATTAAAACCCTCCCACCTCCCCCCCCAGGCTTCCCAGAGTGAATACAGGGTAAAAACGCAAGAAACCCCGCTAAACTACTTATACATAATTATTTAACTATAAAACAAATATAATTCCTTCAATTGATATTTCTTCTGTGTATAATCTATCCATTTTTTCCACTCCATCAAAAATTGTTCATTTGAGTGGTTCTTCAAATATGCAGATATCTTAGCCATTTCCGCCAAGTTCACAACTTTTAACGTCCATTCTTCAATAGATGGTGTTTCAGATGTCTTCCAATATTGTCCCACCAGCAGTCTTGCCGCCGTAATCAAATTCAAAATCAACTTGGTCTCTATGGTGGTACAGTCTTTTATAATACCTAACAAAAATAACTGTGGTGAAAATTCAATACGCTTTTTCAATATATTTTGAAGAATCCACCATATTTTTATCCAAAAAGCCTTAATTTTTTTACAAGTCCACCAAATGTGAAAATAAGTAGCGTCCATGGAATCACATCTCCAACATTTGGGTTGCATATTTGAATACATAAGTGATAATTTTTTGGGTCTAAATGCCATAACCCTCTGACCTCTTCTTCTACTTTCCTAATTCTTTTTAAAAAATAAAATAAAAAATAAGCAGAATGGAAGCCCTCCTATGCAATAAAATATAGGAACTGATGGGTTAGTTTCCTGTCAAAAATAATTAAGTTCACTTGCAATTTCTTTTCTTTCCCATTGCATGGAAGGATTATTTATTGAGGTCAAAGAAAATGTTTTAGGGAATTAAGGAAGCTGTAGCGACTTCCGTTATAAGAAGGCCATAAAAGACGATGTCACTGAATTCTTGCCTCCGTTTTCGCATGAGGTGATTATCTCCCTGCTAAATTATTATTCTGCTTTGTTTTCCTCTCTCGTGGTCTCTGTGCACAAATCTTGCACAAAGTTTTGAAGAAGTATGGAACTATAATAAGCAGAATCAGTACTCGTGGTCTATCTCCTGGGTTCCCAACATATAATGAAAGGTCACCGATATTATTGTTAGATAAAATAAATTATCTGATTGGTATGGTTGACTAGCACAGAGGTTCCTATAGGCCAGCAGCTTGGCCTTTAAAGGTAAAGATGTCATTTAAATAAAGCAAAAAGGTAAGAAGTGGGTGTTGTAAGCTAGCATAAAGGCACTCCGGTTCTCTGCACCAGGATGTTGGAGAATCATAGACTCGTAGGACTGGAGGGACCTTGAAGGTCTTCTAGTCCAGCTCCCTGTCCAAAGCAAGGAGTCTTTATACCATTTTGGACAAATGAATGTCCAATCCTTTCTTGAAAACCTCCAGCAATGTGACAACACAACTCTGTTAGCTGTTCTACTGATTAATTGTTCTCATTGTCAGGAAATTCCTCCTTAGTTCCAGATTGAATCTCCCTTTGATGGGCTTCCGCCTGTTCCTTCTTGTCCAGCTTTCAGGCGCTTTGGAGAATAAGTCAACTCCTTAATTCTCTGTGAGTGGCCTTCAGGTACTAGAAGACTATTGTTGTCACTCCCAAGTCTTTTTTTTTCTTCTTCGTTCGGCTGGAAATACCAAGCTTGATCTTCTCTGCATTCTTCCGAGAGACTCAGCATCATTTTTGCATCAGAACGGGATGCGGCATTCCAAGCAGGTGGAATAATGTGGTCTTGAATGCGAATTATTTTGAATTTATTCCGAGGAGGATTTGCAGAGTTTAATAGCAGCGTTGTATTTCACCCTCAGTTTCAATGCACTTCTTAAATAAAAGTAGTTAAACCTCACAGATCTTAAATTTGCTGTTTTTGTTTTGCAAAACCTGATATAATAGATAGAAATTGGAAAGGCTTGGTCCAAGCTGAAAGGAGGAAGCAAGACAATAAGAAAGAAAGCATTTTCTTCACTTGATTTCTAGCAGAATATTGAGTAAGGATTTAAAATGCTGGAGAGGATGTTAGAATCCATGCTCTAAGCAAAATAATCATTCAATGGATGCTTCACTGCCCAGGAAGGTGTGAGGGGTTTTTTTTTTGCTTCTAAACTAGTTCATTTATTCCACTTACAGACTGCCTGATCAACTACAGACTCAGAACAATTGCAATCTTAAATTGAAGTTTGATTCAAATATTTTGTACTATAGGAATTTTGGGGTGACAAAATGTCCTGAGCTCATGGATCTAGGACACCGTAGACTCAGGCCAGGATCTGACTGGCTTTGAAGGGAACCCAAATGGAAGTGGGGCAATACGCTTTTTAATGTCAATTGTCTGAAAGATCCACGTAAAATCTCCACCTCCGCTGATGGCCCTGGGTTATTTTGCAAGATCTTCCACTCTCCCATTAGAAACCATTTTCCTTGGCTGGATTTCAGTTCTGCTCCCCAGGTTAATGGAAGGAAGATACAGTAAAATCCCAGCGAAAGAGCATTTATGACCATATCTGTTCGGAAAAATTGAGACAGTGGCTCAATTCTTCACGGCCTTGCCCATAATGTTAGTAATGTCTAACACTAGTTAGTAATGTCTAACACCAGTTAGTAATGTCTAACACTAGTTAGTAATGTCTCTTGCCAGGTCAGAAGAGTAGAGTAGAGTAGAGTAGAGTAGAGTAGAGTAGAGTAGAGTAGAGTAGAGTAGAGTAGAGTAGAGTAGAGTAGAGTAGAGTAGAGGATAGGATAGGATAGGATAGGATAGGATAGGATAGGATAGGATAGGATAGGATAGGATAGGATAGGATAGGATAGGACAGGACAGGACAGGATAGGATAGGAGCTGGAAGGGTATTGTAAAGTAATTTAGAAAAAGAACGATTTGGTAATGTTTTACAGCTATTGCTTTCTAAAAGTTTTTGTCAAAGGATTTTAACGAATCAACTTTTATTTAAATGTTATTTTGTTTAATTTAACTGTTTGAGAGTTTTATGTTTCTTTCTTCTTTCCTTTCTAGATTCTTCTCTTTGCATACAATATGAAAATAATAGTTTTTCAATGTGATAATATTTACATTACATTACTGGCAATATATCTTTGTTTATGATTCTTAAAAGGTCAATAAAGATTTATTTTTTTTCCACACAGGAAAGCATAATATTCTGATCTGCTAACATTTTCCTCATAAGCTTTCTTTCTGCATTCATTTTACTAAGCTTTCTTTTATCTTTTTTTTCTTTTTTCTTTTGTAGTTCAAAAGAAAAAAAAAGCATAAGTAAACTAAAAGATGGATTTAACTGAGCAAAATGGCAACAGGCTTTCATGTGTTCAGCTGTTATATATTTCCTCCTGGAGAACTGTTTCTCTTGGGACAAATACTTCTTTTTAAAATGATCAAAACCGCTGTGCAACCAAGAACTTTCAAAGACCGTTCTTTATATTTGAAATGTTTCTTTATCTTGAAGCATCTAGATAACAAATGAAAAAGAGGAAAGAAGAACTGGATGGTTCTTATAATACTTTTATCCCTGGCTCAGTGAAGAAAGGCACTAATTAGAAATCAGAAGATTGATTTCCAAGGAGACCCAAGACTAACAGACATTAAATACCTGTTCACTAGGAAAACAAATGCTGCCCTTAACAACGGTGGCTAAAAATATGGCACCAGTGAAAAGCAAGCAGTTAGAAAAATTTAACTGAAGCCTCATGTCGAGATACAGAATGCAGAATAAGAGAGTTGGAAGGGACCTTGGAGGTCTTCTAGTCCAACCCCCTGCTCAAGTAGGAGACCCTATACCAGTGGTGGCGAACCTAGGGCACGGGTGCCAGAGGCGGCACTCAGAGCCCTCTCTGTGGGCACGCGCACCGTCGCCCCAGTCCTGGGCCTTCAGCTGGGTTTTATAAAACCTTTTCGCTTCAGGCCTCCGCCGCCCTGTGCAAAAAAAAAAAAAAGGTTCAATCAATCAATCAATCAATTTCAAGATCTCGCAAAGTTGTAATTGATTGATTAGACTTTTTAGTCCCACCCAGTCTGCCATTACCACTGCAGCCATGCTCACCCAATGGGCCACGCCCACCCAATGGCCCATACCCACCCGGCATCCGACAATACGTAAGTGGGTTTTGGGTTGCAGTTTGGGCACTCGGTCTCTAAAAGATTCGCCATCACTGAACTATGCCATTCTGAACAAATGGCTATCCACATTCTTCTTAAAAACCTCCAGTGATGAAACACCCACAACTTCTGGTGGCAAGCTGTTCCCCTGGCTAATTATACTCCCTGTCAGGAAATTTCTCCTTAATTCCAGGTTATTATTATTATTATTTATTATTTCTATGCCGCCCTATTCCAAAGAACTCAGGGCGGCTCACAGCATGAGGTTGCTTCTCTCCTTGATGAGTTTCCATCCGTTGCTTCTTGTCTTGCCTTCTAGTGCTTTGGAAAATAAGTTGACCCCCTCCTCTCCTTTGTGGCAGCCCCTCAAATACTGGAATATTGTTATCCTGGCCCCCCCGGTCCTTCTTTTCTCTAGACTGGCCATTCCCAAATCCTGCAACCGTTCTTCGTATGTTCTAATCTCCAGGCCTTTAATCATTTTAGTTGCTCTTCTTTGCTCAAATTTATTTAGGCTTCCAATTGCATGTATGCTTTCAGAGATTGTAGCACACAATCATAGTTAAACACAGCCATTAACAAGCAAGGGAGGCCCGGATACCTAGTTTGATGGTTTGCAGAAATATCCAGGTAAGCAAAAAAGAAGAAAAAAAACTCTTGGGATTTCAATGCTATCCTTCATTTTGCTATAAAATAGCTTATCTACGGTATGCTATCTCCTTACTTAACAGGGGTGAAATGTTTTTTGTAACTTTGTGAATTAGGGGCCACTTACCAAAGAGGGCATTATAACAGCTTTAATATTTCAGCAAGGCTTTAATATTTTATCACTTAAGTGCACAGTAAAATGGAAGTTTGTTATATAAAGAAGAACTGTAATGGAAAGTAATGGGATTATGTAACAGAAAAGTGGACAATACAGACTAAGGTAGCTTGCCCCAACTTTCTTTGAATGGAGAACACTGGGAATGGTTGAAATTCAGGAAGCAACTATATTCCACATCTGGAGACTGTCCTTCCCAACCCAGAGCCTTAGAGATTGGTTCCTGGAGCTGCAGATGTAGATTAAAAATTCTTTAACTTGAAATTTAGTTTATCAATTGTTGCCCCACCCCACCTACAGATTTCCACTTCTTGATCAAGACTGTGCTACACACAAGGTGTTTGAAGCATGACAACCTAACGTAGCACCTTTCTCTGCTCCCAAGAGGACAATAACAAAGTAACACACTTGGAGACGGTGCAAGGTGCCTTCTTTCTCTTGTGACCTGACCGTTAGTGATCCCTCTACCAAACCACCTGGTTTTGACCTGCCTCGTTGGACAAAATTGGACAGAAATAGGTGTGATACTAATTCTATATCAGTGGAGATGGAAAGATTGCCCTTGTTGTAATTGTGATGTTGATATGGAAACTATTAAACATGTTGTACAAGATTCATGCATTCATTCTCTGGTTCATTAGAAGATCTGCACGAAGCAACTCCAGAGGAGAGCTGACGTGGACATCCAGTTATGAGGTCACCTGCTGTTGCCCCCTTAGAGGTTTTGCGTATAATTACGTGGATTGTGTGTCTATATTTACTTCTCTTCGCCATATTCTCACCATGCATTAAATAAATAAACAAACTTGGGAAGGCCTTAATCACCCAACCAGCACAGCAACCCAACTTCGTAGCTCCGTCCCCAGGCGCAGAATAACTCTGACACTAAGAAGATTTCTTGAGTAGCATTTTGGAGATCTGCAAGCGCATACAGATTGACCCAACAAACTGAAACAACGCAAATATTTGAAATATGTAAAAAAAAAAAAGATTACTTGATGAGGAAAGCAGGATTTTTCAAGAACCGGGATCTATTTCTAGAAGAGGGCAAAATGCTCTGACCTCAAAAATTGTGCAAACCTGAATCCATTTCAGATTCTCCTCTGGTGTAGAGGAGTGTGATAAATTACTGATCAAATCTCATGTGTGTTGATATTGATCTATGCTGCTTTGCCTCCCCCAAAAAGTCTACATAAAACATTGAGCGTATATAAAATTTTTCTGCAGTAAAATTATTGAAAGCCATCTGGCTATGCAGGTTTTTCAATGATCTTCCTACAAAACCTTAATTAAATTATAAAACCAACCACTCTCCTTTAGGACTCTTTGTGTTCTGTTCGTAACCGAGCAATTTATCTCACCTCGCCGAAGAGTTAGCTGTAGAAAAAGAAAGTCTGCTAATAAACAAGAAACCACAATGCCTAAACTAAGACATACATAGTGGACGCTAAATTGAATCGGGGGTTTTAAAGGCACATCATTTACATACAGCAATTGGCTTAACCAGAAGAGAAACAGGAGGCTCACAAAAGCTGTCCAAATGCATGTTTTCCCCTTGAAAGGTGGAAAAAGTTGCCACTGAGATTTATTTATTTTTTTAAGGCTAAAGCATGAAGAAACGGAAAAGGAAGAGCAGCTTTTGAAATGAGCTTCAGATCTCCCTGTTCCAAACTGTCAGCATGTTAAGAGAGCCGAGATGATTTATTTCCAGCCTAGCTGGGATGCCCTTGAAATCACTGCATTGTTAGGTTGTGTTTCTTTTGAAATTATAGAGGGGCTCACAGAGTGAGCAAACAGGTGCTGAGCAGGGGCCGGGTCAAGAGGGAGCTGGTGGCTGTTAATTGCTTGTGGGACATCAGAGGAGCAAGCGGTAGTAGGGCATTGCTCTCCTGACCTGCAGAGAGGACGCCATATGAGCTCTCCAGCCTGATAGTTTCAACAAGTGCTTGTGCTAAACAGCCAGGCTAGTTGCCATCCTGGGGGAAAAAAATAATGGTAAAAGACCTACCGTAGCAGTAATTATGAAGGAAGTTATCAGGAACTGAAGAGACACAGCAATAAGAGACTCCCGGAGGAAGATCAGGTCTAGGAGGCAGAGAAAGATGATAAAATGGCCCACACTTGAACCTCTTATTCCATGAAATTGTAGAACAGGTTCTGGGGTCTCACCACTGTTGATGTCTCTAGGCCAGTGTTTCTCAACCTTGACAACTTAAGACGTATGGATTTCAACTCTCAGAATTCCCCAGCCATGCATCTTAAAGTGAGTATGGTTGAGGAACACTGCTCTAGATTCTTGAAGTGAGTATGGTTGAGGAACACTACCCTAAACTTTTGATTTGAGTATGGTTGAGGAACACTGCTCTAGACTCTTGAAGTGAGTATGGTTGAGGAACACCGCTCTAGACTCTTGAAGTGAGTATGGTTGAGGAACACCACTCTAGACTCTTGGAGTGAGTATGGTTGAGGAACACCGCTCTAGACTCTTGAAGTGAGTATGGTTGAGGAACACCACTCTAGACTCTTGGAGTGAGTATGGTTGAAGAACACTGCCCTAGACTCTTGAAGTGAGTATGGTTGAGGAACACCGCTCTAGACTCTTGAAGTGAGTATGGTTGAGAAACACTGCTCTAATCTCTTGAAGTGAGTATGGTTGAGGAACACCGCTCTAGACTCTTGGAGTATGGTTGAGGAACACCACTCTAGACTCTTGGAGTGAGTATGGTTGAAGAACACTGCCCTAGACTCTTGAAGTGAGTATGGTTGAGGAACACCGCTCTAGACTCTTGAAGTGAGTATGGTTGAGAAACACTGCTCTAATCTCTTGAAGTGAGTATGGTTGAGGAACACCGCTCTAGACTCTTGGAGTATGGTTGAGGAACACCACTCTAGACTCTTGGAGTGAGTATGGTTGAGGAACACTGCTCTAGTCTCTTGAAGTCAGTATGGTTGAGGAACACCGCTCTAGACTCTTGGAGTATGGTTGAGGAACACCACTCTAGACTCTTGGAGTGAGTATGGTTGAAGAACACTGCCCTAGACTCTTGAAGTGAGTATGGTTGAGGAACACCGCTCTAGACTCTTGGAGTGAGTATGGTTGAGGAACACTGCTCTAGTCTCTTGAAGTCAGTATGGTTGAGGAACACCGCTCTAGACTCTTGGAGTATGGTTGAGGAACACTACCCTGGGACTAGACTCTTGAAGAATAACTTTTGCAAGCTTTTGGGACTTAGAAGGACATTAGAGGATGTGCCAAGAAGGAGGACCTGTGGGTTCCTTGGTGCTCTCTGGTGCCATCTTCTGTAGTGGCTGAGGAATTCTGGGAGTTGAAGTCCACAAGTCTTAAAAGTTGCCAGGTTTGAAGACCACGTCTCTATAAGATATTTGATGTGGGGGTGACCTGGATGTCATTATTCTAAGAATGAAGCAGAAGTGAGGCAACTAGGCCAATTAGAGTAGATATGGAGACCCCCCTCCAAGTCACTTAACATGCTAAAGAAATAATTGGGTTACCTAACAGTTCTGCAGACTTTCTATCTATTACCTCTTCTTTATCATCTGAGAATTCAAACGAGTTTTATCTTTGCCCCTGATCAATAGCCGACCATTACCAATAGTCCCCCCCTAAATTGGGGATGCAGCTATACAAAGAAAAACGGTTTAAATGTCTGATAGCCCCTTAAGCGGATGTCCTTTGTAACATTGTGCAAAATACCATTTTCACCTAAAAAGGACAGAATCGTTGGAAGCTACACAGCGTGACCCAGAAAGACATTTATTCTTCACGCACTCAAATGAAAAATTATTTGGAGCACGATCCTTCTCCAACGGAAGATTTATTACCAGAAGGAGGAGAAAACTCACACAGGGAAGTAATATGGGACTAATGAAGCTTTTATTCATTTTACAAATTAAAAATTCTGCCGGATGATGTGGAGGATTAAAGAAAAATAAAGCTGACTTCCGGTTTGCCATCGCGGCTGCCGTGGACGCTGGAAGGCAACCCTCAGGACATCACAACCTGTCATAAATACGAGTCAGTTGCCAAGCATCTGGATTTTGATTACATGACCGTGGGGACGCCGCAATGGTTGTAAGTGTGAAAACCTGTCACGAGTCACTTTTTTCAGTGCCGCTGTAACTTTGAACGGTCACTAAATGAACTGTCGTAAGTCGAGGTCCGCCTATATTTCAAACTAGCATTGTAGTATCAGGGCTTGGCCTCTAGGGGAGCCCTTTTCCACAGGACAACTGTGGAAAGGGGCTCCCCTAGAGGCCAAGCCCTGATACTACAATGCTTGCTTTTTTTAAAAGGATAGTACACATTTTGCTTATAATATTCAGTAAGTGAATAAGTCAATACTTTAAAAGAACAACCCTTTTACTTTTATTATAAATAGCATATTTATTTATAATAGTATAAATGGGATAAATATACTCACACACAGGCATATATATATAGTGTATAACACGGCATGTTGGTTTGTGTACATGTGTGTTTAAAGAGGGAGCTAACACAGGGATTAAGCACACATTTCTCGTGGTTCTTTTGCTCTCCTCACTGTTTGTTTTTGGAAACCAAAGCAGCATTTTGACAAGAACTAATTTTAATCTGCCAGAATTTATTTTGGGAACAGCGCATAAAAATTGGCTCTACTAATAAGCGATGCTGTGATCTGATTTTACCTCTGTCCTTCCCACTCCTTTTAGAGCAGTTGCAGAAATTAAATAGCGAAGGAGAAGCCTAGCTCTCTGCCCTTTGGACTGGCATCCTCAGGTACCTCAAAGGCTATTTGGAAAGAGACAATGGACACCCTGTTGAACAGGCATTGGCCCTCGCCTTAATTTGTCTGCAATAAACTTCCAAACTGAATAGGTTCAATCCCTAATCTATTCCCTTCTCTGCAGCCTCCATCATCCCTTTTTTCCCATTTGAAGGATGCAAGAGTGGGAACAAACTTTGGGGTTAATAAAGGAGAATATTTGTAGTTCAGCATTGAAATGAGGGCTCCTTGGTGCTCTCTGAGCTTGGTGATTTCCTTGCAGATGTTTCATTAGGGTACTGATGACATTACCTAGTTTGGGTCATGAAATGTCTGCAAGAAAACAAGCAAGCTCAGAGAGCACCAAGGACCCCACAGTCCTCCTCTTCCTCCTCCTCCTCCTCTCTACAAACCCCCCTCCCTTCTAGCACTAATGACGTTACCTAGTTTGGGTCATGAAACGTCTGCAAGAAAACAAGGAAGCTCAAAGAGCACCCAGGACCCCTCAAGCTTTGGGGTCTCTGAGCTAGTGAAAGTGGCTTTCTCCCCGAAATCCCCTCTCACGTTTATCATGCAGTGCCCAAGCCGAACAAAACCAGTAGGAAATGAGTCCCACAAGCTACGGCATGATGTAACTCTGACGTGCTGGATGCAACATCTCAGATGCCATCTTTCTGTGCAGGCCACTACCAACTGCTGGGCCTCCAGCCAGGGGAAAGCACAAGGTTTGCTAGGAATGAGCAAGGTGTAACAGGTGGGAAGAGCAGATCCCTCTCCAGCTGAGCATGAAATTGCAACGCTAGAAAATAAATCTGAATTCTGAGGCTGAAGGGAGAAATATGAAAATTCAAAAGTTCTGGCAAAAAGCTTTTCATGGCCATTTTTATTTGAAAGGGGGAGGAGAACGAATATGGACCTTGGAAAGGAGCAGCTCCAGGGCTACAAGGGGGCAAAGGGATGTTTTCTTTAAACAATCGTCGCTACCTGCTGTTCAAAGTCAGGAAACTGGTCGCCTAGTCTAAGCACAGAAGCTAGCAATAGCAACAGCACCTGGACTTGTATACTGCGAAGTATACTTGTATACTTCACAGCCCTCTCTAAGCGGTTTACAGAGTCAGCCTGTTGGCCCCCCAACAATCTGTGTCCTCATTTTACCCACCTTGGAAGGACGGAAGGCTGAGCCAACCTTGAGCCCGTCGGGATCAAACTCCTGGCAGTGGGCAGAGTCAGCCTGCAATACTGCATTCTAACCACTGCATCACCAGGTGATCAGGCAACCATATCAGACAAAACATGTCTGTCCCTCTTTCTCTTCTGATTTTTAGAAAACCAACTTTGTTCCCCAAGCAGAAGCATCCAGAAAGTTATTTGGAAACTTTGGTGCCAACCCCACCACACCGTTGGACGAAACATCTGCCTTTGTACCTGGGTCAGTCAACCCATCTCTGCAAACCTCGATCACTCAAAAGAGATGATGGCTACCTCCTGCCCTTCTTCCTTTTTGTTTTGTTTGCAAAGCAAATTCCGAACGTGGCCTGTCCTTTTCCTGAACTTTTCTCCAGAGCTGTCATTTTGGCTCTGTCATTTTGCAAAACTGGACAAGCCAGAAGATACCACGGAGAAGATTGCTTCTTCCAGGGAGAGGGAGGAGGCAAGGGGACGGACATAAAGGAAGGTCAGACCTCTGACCGTCTTCATTCAATGACCACCAAGGTTGCATCTTGATTAAAAGATCAGAAAACGGGAAAGGCTCTGCATCTTGCAAAACCCTGAACTACTAGGGTATCCCCCACTTTATTATCATGCGGCTGAATCTCCTGGAACCAGAGAGCTGGAATGTGGGACCATGAATGGTCCAAGGAGGCACTGTGTGCTGTCTGAGCCTACAAGTCTCTCCAATTTCACAAGGGGGGGATTTGCACCCAGCAAAGTTGTGATCTTTGTAGACAGATGCACAACTCAGGTCAAACTTAAGGGGCAGAATGTTGAGTGTTACAGAGTCTGATCGTTAATGCACAGAGCTGAAGATATAAAGCTTTTATGAAATTGGTGTCAAAGGGAGATTTTTGCATTCTGCAACCATCATTAATTACATTTTTATCCTTTCCTCCTGAAAGCTTGTTGTTGTTGTTGTTGTTGTTGTTAGTTGCGAAGTCGTGTCCGACCCATCGCGACCCCATGGACAACGTTCCTCCAGACCTTCCTGTCTCCTGAAAGCTTAATGCAGCAGAAAATATCTTGGCTTTAATCTTTCAGATCCCTGTCTCCAAATTAGGAGATTGTAACTAATGGTGGTTTCCTATGGGGTCTCTCAGCCTATCTGGTCCCCCCTGACCTCTTCTCATAGATAGAAGAACCTCTATATTTGTTCGTCTTCAAAGACAACCAGACATGCAATTTTTGTACCCATTTTTTTCTTTTCGTGAACAAGGGGATGATGATTGACAAGTGGTCTCCAGAAAAATGCTGGGGATGCACTGGAAGATCAACCACTCAATCATTTAGAGCGGACATCATCATCATCAACAATTACAACAACTGAATCTGCAGCATGGTGACCGGTGATTTCGTACACAACCATCAATCATGGACCTTGGAGTCTGGCGTACCCAGATTAGACAGATGGGGGTGTATGGCAGAACCACTGGGGAGGGGAGGGGTCAGCATAATTTAAAGCAGGGCTTGGCCCCTTTAAGACCTGTGGACTTCAACTCCCAGAATACCTGAGTCAGCAGGTGGAGGAGTTGAAGTCCACAGGTCTTAAAGGGGTCATGTTGGATTTAAAGTCTCAGCCATCACTGGAATGAATGCAACCACGGCTAAGCAGTTGTTTGAATTTACCCCGTAACTTCAGTCATCTCTACTACCATAGAGAACGGACAATCTAAGGATTTGAGCTAAGCAGCAACTTAGGAAAAGATGCCTCTCCTTTAAGGTGCAGTAGATCTGGGTTGAGTAGAGGAATCTTCCACATTCCTCTCTATTCCAAAGCACTTTCTGGAAACTGGATTTGAAACCTTGCTGGGATTACAAGAAGTGTAGTCTTGATACCCCATGGTGGCAGAATGCTAATCTGAAACTGGTCATCCAGTTTACTTCACGGACGAACAGAGAGCGGTATATTTTATATTCCAGCTGCTGCACCACTCTGGCATTTTGAGACAGTCTGAATATTGATTGGGTGGCAGTTCACTGCGAGGGAGATGGAGCACATTTACACCCTGCCCAGCGTGAGCTGAGCGGGACTGGGATTTATAAAGTTCAACAAATTGAAATTGAGAAATCAGAAGGAGCACCCTAAGCGGAAAAGAATGGATGTTCCAGGCTCATTGGTTAAAAAACAAACAAACTGCCATCAACTCTTTTAAAAACAAGTCTCAACCTTCAAAAGCAAATTATTTTAAATCCCTGCCGACTTTTGGTGGGAGAATTAAGCTCCAGCTTCATTTATTGGTTTAAAATGGAAGAGAATTCTCCTAACGAGAGGATTTCATTTGTGACTAATTCTTTTCCATTCAAAGGAAGGCATTCACTCTGGATGGATGGTCCCCACTGGCTCATACAGTAGCCTGGGAAAAGGAAGGTGTGGGAAGCACGAAGGCTACGGGAAGAACAAGCAGAGGCAGCAGCCAAAGAGGTAAAGCCAACTTAGGGTGTCACTTTGGCAAAACTACAGGGTTGACTCGGAAGCTGGAAAAAACTTAGCAGAACTGGGAAGCCCATGGGGGGCTCTTTGGAGAAGCTGCTGACCTGAGTGTGGAAGGTATTTTTTTTCCAGCAAAAGTCACAACTGACTTACCAGTAGGGACAGTTCAGAGACTCCCTTTTTTAAAACAATAATGTTATTAACAATTGCAATTATAGTGATAAAAACTAACACAAAGAATAAAAAGAAAAAATGGAAGGTGCAGACAAAAAAAAGAAACAAAAATAGAAAAGAGTGAGTTATGGTAAGTTCAAGTAAATATCAATAAATAAAGCAACACAATCACTCATTTGGGATCTGGGAGTTACAGATTCCCCTATCAAAACCTGAGACAAATGGTGTAGTACACATCAGAGCATAAAAACCGGAGTAAGTAACCAAGAGTTAATGCTGAGACCGGCTCATTTGTGTCAGTCCACACTCAGGGTTTTAATTAGAGTACCCTATTTCCTGATTTTGCGTAATATCTATGCACAAACCCTTTACAGCCCAGTCCAGCTATATCTGTCTTCCATTATCTCACCCATATACCGTAGCAACTGTAACTGCCAGTTCCTACAAGCTCATCACAAATTGACATTTTTAATAAGGAAAAGAAAAACATTGTCTTGA
>JARGCV010000338.1:945000-975000 GCA_034064705.1 Bothrops alternatus
AGATAGATAGATAGATAGATAGATAAGATAGATGGGTGGGTGGGTGGGTGGGTGGGTGGGTGGACGGATTGATAGACAGACGGACAGACGGACGGATGGATGGATGGATGGATGGACAGACGGATGGGTAGACGGATGGACAGATGGGTAGACAGATGGATGGATGGATGGATGGATAGATGGATGGACAGACAAGTAGATGGATGGATGGATAGATAGATAGATAGATAGATAGATAGATAGATAGATAGATAGATAGATAGATAGATAGATAGAGATGGATGGATAGATAGATAGATAGATAGATAGATAGATAGATAGATAGATAGATAGATAGATAGATAGATAATGGATGGATAGATAATGGATGGATAGATGGATGGACAGATGGATGGACGGATGGATAGGTAGGTAGGAAGGCAGGTAGGTAGGTAGATGATACATCAGAATCAATTCTCTCTCTCTCTCTCTCTCTCTCTCTCTCTCTCTCTCTGTGTGTGTGTGTGTGTGTGTGTGTATAAGGCTACCACATTCAGGGTGGCAAAATATGGCTCGACCTCAGTTGGCAGAAAAAAAACAGAGCTTTGCCACATTCTGGTGGTTCCTCAGATTTTTGGAGCACAGATCTGGCTGCAAAAGGGATCCCAACTGCTTTGGAGAGTAAGTAGGGTGTAATTAGGAAGGCCTTTACAAACTGGCTCCCTGTTGGGCAGGCTGGGTTGAGAGAAAGTCTCCCCTCCCATGTGCCGGGGGCCAAGCTCTTCCTATTTCCAATGCAACACAACCTGGGGCAGTTTTTTTCAACTTTGGCAATGTAAGACAGGTGGACTTCAACTCCCAGAATTCCCCAGCCAGCACGTGCAGAATTCTGGGATGACTCTCCATGGCCAGAAGTTTGATTCTTTAGCATGCAGGAGTGGACCTTTGTTCATAGGGCATCTCAGAAGATCTCATTGTGCCTACACAAAAGTTATCTGAAACCGTCAGGCGTCAGCTTTAACTTGAAGCTAGACTTTTAAAATGCGGTTAGATTTTTATTCTGTCTTTCCTGCAAAGGTTTAAATAGCTTTTGTGGAATTTTTATTTCAGGCTATCCCCCTACCAACTCTTGAATGAAATATTATGAGCTCGGCGGTGCCTGGCTTAAAATCATTTCACATCCCTCCTCCGCTGAACTCAGATCTACCTCAGCGTGCATTGCATTGTGAAGGAACAATTTTCGACTTACACAATGTAGAAAAGAAGTGAAACTGTACAATTCATGTTGACCCCAGTAAAGGCCTCTCCTTGTGGGTTTGCATTTCGATCTTAACAACAAGTGGACTCACACAAAATGACCATGGGCTAAAACTGGCAACCATTTTTTCAGAGGGGAAAAAAAATTATAAACAGCACTTGAATTGACGTGAATCAAATTAGCTCTTTTAATACCCTCTTTCATTATTTACAAAAAAAGGGGGTGGGATATAAATGTCCCAGAATGATGTACCTCAGAATGACATGATCCCCTGGAGAGAACAATTGATGCATTCAGAGAATTGGGAAAAGTTTATTACTTTTAAAATCAAGGGCTGTATACAGAAAGGGAGCCGGCAGGGAAGGACCTGTAATGACGCAGAATATGAAGCCGAGACTGGTTGGTGAACACAAGATATACCGTAGGTTTGTAAAGCATTAGGGCACCACAAAGAGAGCGGAGGGCAGAGAACAAGAGCTGGAAAGAGGGCAGAGAAGAGCAACAAAGATGATCAGGAGACTGGAGGCTAAAACATCTCAGGAACAGTTGCTGGAATTGGGCATGTCTAATGAAGAGAAGGATCAGGGGTGATATGATCTCAGTATCTCAAGGGTTGCCCCAAAGAAGAGGCGGTCAACCTATCCTCCAAAGCACCTGAAAGCAGGACAAGAAGCGACGGGTGGAAACTAATCAAAGGGAAAAGCAACCTGGAATTAAGAAGAAATTTCCTGATAGTGAGAACAATTAATCAGTGGTACAACTTTCCTCCAGAAGCGGTGAATGCTCCATCACTGGAGGTTTTTGAGAAGAGGCTGGACAGCCATCTGAAATGGTAAAGGGCTTCCTGCCTGAGCAGGGGGGTTGGACTAGATGACCTCCAAAAGACACACATGTATATGTGTGTGTGTGTATATGTCTGTCTCTGTCTCTATCATCACTACTCTATCTATCTATCTATCTATCTATCTATCTATCTATCTATCTATCTATCTATCTATCTATCTATCTATCTATCTATCTATCTAATCTATCATCACTATCCTGTCTGTCCGTCTGTCTGTCTGTCTGTCTATCTCAGCGGTTCTCAACCTTTTCCGGGGCTTGACCCCGGCCCGCATCGCGCAAAAAAAGGCGGGCCCACACCGTGCATGCGCGGCGGTGTGCATCGCGCATGCATGGCGCGATGGCCCGCATCGCGATAGGGGGAAAAAAATGGCCGACCAAAAAAAAAATGGCCGACCCAAAAAAAATGGCCGACCCAAAAAAAAATAAATGGCAGGCCCGCACCGCGCATGCGCGGTGCGACGGGGCGCATCATGCATGCGCGGCGCGACGGCCCGTATTGCGATAGGGAAAAAAATAATGGCCGACCCAAAAAAAATGGCCGACCAAGAAAAAAATGGTGGACTGCAGTGCTTGGCGACCCCTGTGAAATGGTTGTTCGACCCCAAATGGGGTCGCGACCCACAGGTTGAGAACCGCTGGTCTATCTATCTATCATCACTATCCTATCTGTCTCTCTGTCTCTGTCTCTGTCTCTGTCTCTGTCTCTGTCTCTCTCTTTCTCTTTCTCTCTCTGTCTCTGTCTCTGTCTGTCTGTCTGTCTGTCTGTCTGTCTCTCTCTCTCTCTCTCTCTCTCTCTCTTTCTCACTCACTCACTCACTCACTCACTCACTCCCTTGCTCAGGCAGGAAACCCTATACCATTTCAGATGGTTATATGTGGTTTATACAAATCTCTACAGTTGGAGATCTCTAATGAATTGTATATTCCTCAGCACCCAGCCATCTCCCATTGAAAAGAATGGAAGTTAAAAAGTGCTCAACGCTTCCTGGATCATACTCATCCCATTTCATCAGAAACTGAATCCCAGTTTGGAGGTCAAGGACAAGAATGAATGTGAAATTCCAGAGAGATTTCCATCATGCCACACACACATAAAAAACAGGAGAACATTCAGTTTCACAATGTGATGGCTGTCTTGGCTTCTATCCCGAAGGCATCAGACTGAGCTCATCGGAAGATTTCATGGACCTGTCCATGTGGTTTTCTTGGCAAAGGCATAAACATATATTTCTAGTTTTATTTACATGAAGTTGGTGCTCCATATTTCAGATATTGTTTCATCTTCCCAGCCCTGCTATTGGCTACGGGTCTCTTGTCTAAAAATTAACCTGGCCTGGCCCTGCTTAGCTTCAAGGCCCAGCAAGAACTATAGTTTCTGCTATTACATTTCTTTGCATATATTTACATCTCTCACCAGAAAGAAGTGGACCTTTGAGTCTCAATTCCATTAGTTCCATCATTTATGGACAAAAGTCTGGATCACGTCTCACCATCCAGTGCCCTTCATCTGGACTATATTCTTCTTTAGCCAGTTGTAACCTAAGTGCAAGCGGGAAGTTAGAGAAAGCTGGTCTAGAAAGGACCATCAAACATATTGGCTATTTTATGCCTGCAGATGTTGCAAAAAACAACAACAAACCCAAACATTGTTTGTTTAGCTTTTTTTAAGTTAAAAAAAGTTAAGGTTTTTTTTTAAAAGATAGACCTTGAAGAATATATTATTTTGACTGATGTTAGATTAGATAAATAGGGAAGGCTGTTTTCATATTTTGTGTAAAATGACTTCATGTGTATACACTGTACAGTATATTCTGTTGCTACCCAAAAGACAGCTAGTCCAGCCGGAAAGGCAAATAGGAGGGCATCAGCATAAAAAGAAAGGTTTACAAGCTTATGGAAGGAAATGTAATGAAGAGACTTTGTTTGGCTGGATGATTCATAAGCTGCTTTGAAGGAGTAAATAGATATTTGTGGCCTCTGCATAAGCCACATTTATACTACTGTACTACAAAAAGTGTATTAAAAAAGGAATACTAAATTAACCACATATTCCATGATATCGATGATAATGATACCAGTAGCTAAGCTATTTTGCATTTTTTTTGTTCTATATGCTGCATTTAAGAGATTGTATCTGGAAAAGGGTTTCTCTTAACAAGAACAAATTTTTTTAAAGAGAAAGAGTGTTCCAGATGGAACCAAAAACATTTTTCACATCACTTTTTCTCCCAAGGATGCAGTTGTGTCCTGCCCAAACCTTCACTGATTACTGTGATATTTTAAATATATCGTAACTGATGTGTGGTCTCAATCTATATAAATAATAGGAAGCAGAAGGTAGCACTAATTTGATTTATTAGCCATATAAATGTCCAGCAGCTGCCAAGGTTGATCTCTCCATATAACTTTGACCTTTTTGTGCTGTTGCTCAATGGTTTTGCATTATTGCAATTATTGTTGTTGTTACTGCTTTTGTTCTTTGAAGGACATTCATAGTTTCATAGAAAATTTTGTCTGCTGCAGCCCTGGTTCAGCGGTCAATCAGCTGAAAGCTTAAAGCATCAACAAGGGCTCAGAAGCTGTAAGCACATCAAATGCATTTCACTCCCTCTGGGAAGACAGTAGATTTTATCCTAAAGAAAGGATGGTTGTGTTGTCAAATTGCAGAGGAATTTTTTCCCCAACTGATTCACTTCAAGAGACAGCCTAGGCCCCATTCGTCCCTCTGTTTGTCTGTCTATGGTCTGGAGAGTATTTAAGATATTGCTGGCTAACATTGAGGCAGGGGGATATGGGGTTTCATATAATCTCATTGTGATAGCAAACATCTTGCAAAAAACAACAACATGCAAGCATTATTGAAGAATTATACCTGAAGTAATTTATTGCAAGACAAGGAAGGAAGGAAGGAAGATAGGGAGGGAGGGAAGGAAGGAAGGAAGGAAGGGAGGGAGGGAAAGAGGAAGGAGGGAGGGAGGGAAAGGGAGGAAGGAGGGAGGAAGGAAGGAAGGAGGGAGGGAGATAGGGAGGGAGGGAAGGAAGATAGGGAGGGAGGGAGGAAAGGAAGGAAGGTAGGGAGGGAAGGAAGGAAGGAGGGAGGGAGAGGGAGGAAGGAAGATAGGGAGGGAGGAAAGGAAGGGAGGGAGGGAAGGAAGGAAGGAATGAAGGAATATAGGGAGGGAGGGAAGGAGGGAGGGAGAGAGGGAGAAAGGAAGGAGAGAGGGAGGGAGGAAGGAAGGAAGGAGGGAAGGAAGGAAGGAGGGAGAGGAAGAAAGGAGGGAGGAAGGAAGATAGGGAAGGAGGAAGATACGGAGGGAAGGAAGGAAGGAGGGAGGGAGAGAGGGAGGAAGGAAGGAGGGAGGGAAGAAGGGAGAGAGAGAGAGGGGGGAGGAAGAAAGGAGGGAGGAAGGAAGATAGGGAGGGAGGGAAGGAAGGAGGGAGGGAGAGAGAGAAGGAGGGAAGGAAGGAAGGAGGGAGGGAGGGAGGGAAGGAAGGAATAAAGGAAGGTCCTGAAATACTAAATTGCTCCCTGCTAGCTCATGTATTACAACTGGCTAAGAATGTGAACATTGTTCTCTTTTTTCACTCCTACGCCCTTGAATTCACTCCTGGGTTCATTTTCACACTGCAGCCTAAGGAAAATTATACCGCCGTCAGCTGCAGTGAAGCCCGCAAAGCGATCCCATGTGCCTGATGAAATATTCAGAAGACGACTGGAAAAATATGACATCAAGTCAAGCAACCTCGGGCTCTGACCTTCGGCTGGAGAGACAGATGTTGGGGGGGGCGGGATAAACAAGAAGACCACAGAACAGCTGCTAGACCAAGGACAACCAAATATAGTTTTCATGTTACACTTTTAGTGTTGTGTTGTGCCTGAGCAGTGAAACTCCTACTACAGAATCCAGAGGACCCGAAGATTTATACCATACCAACCAAAGATTTGAATACTAGCCAATTTTTGTAACAATTTGTTACAAAACAAAACACAAAGTACTTTTCTGGTTCCAGTTGCAGCCAAAACACAACTTTCAAGAATCTTGGAGGGATTAGGCATAACCAGCCTATATATAACTCCCATACATTTCCTAATAGCAACAGCCCTTAGACTTATATACCGCTTCATACTGCTTTACAGTCCTCTCTAAGTGGTTTACAGAGTCAGCCTCTTGCCCCTCAACAATCTGAGTCCTCATTTTACCAACCTCGGAAGGGTGGATAGAAGGCTGAGTCAACCTTGAGCTGGTCAGGATCGAACTCCTGGCAGTGGGCAGAGTCAGCCTGCAATACCGCATTCTAACCACTGCACCACCAGGTGACCAGGCAAGAATATCAGACAACATGCCTGTCCCTCTTTCTCTTCTGATTTTTAGAAAACCAACTTTGACACCCCCGAGCTGAAGCATCCAGAAAGTTATTTGGAAAGTTTGGCGTCAGCTCCATCGCACTGTTGGGCGAAACATCTGCCTTTGTACCTGGGTCAGTCCCCCCATCCCTGCAAACCTCGATCACTCGAAACCACTGCGCCCCCAGGGCTCTGATCCCTGCCCAACCCCTGGTCCCACTTTCTCTGCCCTCCATCCTAAAGTAGCTAAAGTCGAAATCCAGTAAATCTTCCTAACCCAACTGCTAAAAAAGCTATTGCAGGGGTTGAAGCGTGGAAGGTTAATCAATATTCTGCTAGATTCCAGAAAGTTTAGTTTTGAAGTTTTAATCCCCAGTCAAGATCAATATAAGCCTGGATATCTGTGTGAACTCTCTTCAGCAACCCTTCCAGACTCAGACCATCTGGGGTTTTCGGGAAAATATACACGGGGTGGGGGGGCGGGGAAGGGGTTCTGACGTCCTCCAGAATGTTTGATTTGTTGGAGACGGAGTATTTAGCTTCTGTTCACTGCATTTCAGCAAGAGCGTTCCCGTCCTTTTTTCAAATCATTTGCCCAGACCTCGGGTTTATTAATATTGAGTATCTTTAAATGATTGATGAGAGCCCTCTCGTATCAGAGATAGACTGTTGGTGTTGTTTTATTAACGAGGGAAAGGAGGGAGGCGTCCCGTGAAGACGGAGAAGAAAGGAAGTTTAAAGAAGGATTTTGTTGACTGACTATCAACCTAGCAAAGGGAACCAGCTAGCTTGCCTGCACTGCCACCATAAACAAAAAGAGTTATTAGCCGAAACATAGGCAAATGGTCGGTTCCCGTGTGGCATTGTAGGAACGGATCCATTGCACTGGGCATTCTGCAGTAAGAATAAATAATACGTTCCTGAGAAAAACTTTGCTGCGCGAAGGACACAACAGGAAGCTGCACCTTCAACCGAATGAGAAACCATAAATTGATATTAGGAGGAATCACAGCATAATTATGCTGGGTTTCTTTGGCAGCAGTAATAACTAGCCACTAAAAGGAGAGCAGAGAAGAGAGACCCAAATAGACTCTCAAAATTTGATCCTCAAAGGCATGTGGGAGTTAATTACAATTTATTCTGTTTCTAACGATTTCAGATGTACTTGCTATGGAAACCGGTGCAACGCAGATATTATTTAACGAGGGGATAATCTCTAGCAAAGAGAGAGAGAGAGAGAGAGAGAGAGAGAGAGAGAGAGAGAAACCAATTTATTAAGCCCCTCCAGGAACTGCTGGAAGTCACTAATCTAGAACCAATAAATCACCTCTGTGATTAGTAGCTGATGTATACTCTCATTGCAGACTCAGGTCCTGCTAAGTAAAGGAACCGAATGAATAATTTGAAAGCTGAGTAGCTAGAGGGCTAAGCGGTTGGATTAGCAGCCAGGGAGTCTTTATTTCAAGCCACACGGAAACAAATGTCTTGGGCAAGTGAATATTTTCTTACTTAACAGTCCACTATGTATAATTGTTCTGAATTATAACTCCTCTCCTAGCTTATCGGCCTATTACGGAAAAAGACAATCAGGAAAAGGATTGTTAAAATGGTAATTATCTTTTCATTCTTTCTGCTTCTACACATGATCAAACCTCGGTTCAGAGCAGAGCCTTTATCCCAGTTCAATAAACTATGGCTAATGCTTTCATTATAGAACCACGTAGAAGTGATGTGGTCATTATAGAAGCTTCTGGTCATTTGCACACTAGCCAAGTGGATTCAGAACAGGATAAAAAAAAGAATTCCATTGGCCTCAGAAGGACCCCAGCAGCATCTTCTGGGTTGAATTGTGATCCCTCAGAGGGTTTTGCCTCTCACTGACTTTTGCCTTCAGATTACCCTGAACCTGGGTGCCTGATGGTCCACATTGTTTCTCCACAACTGGCCCACAATGAAACCGTGCAACCGGTCTCCAAAAGCCACGCTCTGCACAAAAGGACTGGGAAGCACCCAACTGAGGTGCAGTGGAGGAGATGTCCTGCAAACTTTTAGAAGTTGCCGCAACGTATGTTGCACGTCTGAGAGCAGAGCTGGAATCAAAGTTGGAAGTTTTAAGCATAGAACAGAAGAAGATCTGCTGAGGACCCCTCAGTTTGCAGCTGGGAAAGGACGTTCTTCATCACCATCTCTGTTCTGGGGTTATTTGAGAGAATCCAAGAAGCTGCCAGTATGACTGACTGGATGTCTTGAAAGGACTTTGATGCAATTTTTGTTCAGGTGAAAGTCCTCCTTAACACTATTCCTCTGATGTCCTGCTTTCGTTACTGGAACTGCTGGTACAAAGTACAATCTAAAAGTCAATATATTTTACCGCATTATTTTATTCTAAAGAAGGCCATCAAATCCATACCTGGAGCTAGACCATTTTATTATCACTCTGACTCAGAATAGAATAGAATAGAATAGAATAGAATAGAATAGAATAGAATAGAATAGAATAGAATAGAATAGAATAGAATAGAATAGAATAGAATAGAATAGAATAGAATAGAATAGAATAGAATGCAGAATGGAATGCAGAATAGAATAGAATAGAATAGAATAGAATAGAATAGAATAGAATAGAATAGAATAGAATAGAATAGAATAGAATAGAATAATGGAATGGAATAGAAGGTGGAAGGGACCTTGGAGGTCTTCTAGTCCAGCCCCCTGCTCAAGCAGGAGGACCTACACCGTCTCAGACAGGTGACTGTCCAGTCTCTTCTTAAAAACCTCCAGTGATGGAGAGCCCACGACTTCTGGAGGCAACTTCTGTTCCACTGGTTGATTGCCCTCACTGTCAGGGAATTT
This sequence comes from Bothrops alternatus, assembly GCA_034064705.1. Lineage (NCBI taxonomy): Eukaryota > Metazoa > Chordata > Lepidosauria > Squamata > Viperidae > Bothrops > Bothrops alternatus. The sequence goes on from JARGCV010000338.1 coordinate 954,282, forward strand.
CTCCTTAGTTCCAGGTTGCTTCTCTCCTTGGTCAGTTTCCAACCCTTGTTTCTCGTCCTTCCCTCTGGTGCTCTGGTGAACAACCTGGCCCCCTCTGCCTTGTGCCAGTCCCTCAGATACTTATTCATGCCTGCCTACCACAAGGGCCGGCCTGTGATTTGCAGCAAATCAAAGAAGTTGCTCTCTTTAAGGCTTCCAAAAAACGATTTGGAATAAATGTTTCTAGTCTCAAACAATGAGACGCCATCTCCCGCTATTCATTAGAGCAGCTTTTCAGACTTCTGCATAAGTCTGGGAGAAAAAAAAGATCCCACTGCCCTAAGAGTTGCATTTGCTTTTAATTAGCTGGACCCCCCAAACAGCAGCTGCGTGGCAGAAGAGCAGAGAGCCATATCTTCTTCCAAAGCCTGAATAGATCTAGTTATCTGTAACAGAAACTTTAATAATAGGATTCACGAGATCAGCTGAAACACCGTGAAGCTGTACAATGGTTTAGCCCTATTCTGCCAGAACCTTGCCAGTGACTTCATATATCTTTCTCCGGCTTCATAATCAGTTAATTCCTCCTTGTATGATGACATTGTTCTTGTTGTTGTTAATTGCGAAGTCATGTCCAACCCATCGTGACCCCATGGACCACGTTCCTCCAGGCCTTCCTGCCCTCTACCATCTTCTGGAGTCCATTGAAGCTCACGCCTCCTGCTTCCAGGACTCTATCCAGCCACCTCCTTCTCTGTCGTCCCCTTCTTCTCTTGCCCTCCATCTTTCCCAGCATCAGGCTCTTCTCCAGGGAGTCCTTCCTTCTCATTAGGTGGCCAAAGTACTTGAGTTTCCACTTCAGGATCTGGCCTTCTAAAGAGCAGTCGGGGTTGATCTCCTCTAGGACTGACCGGTTGGATCGCCTTGCAGTCCAGGGGACTCGCAGGAGTCTTCTCCAGCAGATTCTTGCCACTTAGGCTGGTAGACCCAATTAAGGAACAACTATAAGCTTTCTATTCAACAATAATGAAAGCCAAAGGCTAACAATTTAAGCAAGTTTTCTCTAAAAGAATTTCTTTGAGAAGCCAGGGATGCTTTCCCACGTTCTCTCCGTATATAAATAGGGTTTCTTCTGGTGGAAAAGGCTACAGAATAAAAGGTTTGGTAAACGAGTCCTCCCTTTTGAAAATGGGCTTTGAATATCCTGCAAACCCCACCTGGATCAAATAGGGATGCTACAAGCCCAGATGTGTTGTGACTTACTGATTTCCCAGAAACTATGAAATTTCACAAAGAACTATTTAAAAGTCTCCTGAGGTGAGTAGATTGTTGAAGACATGCTAAATATTTCCTCGGTGTAAACGATGCTTTGACCTGTGTTTTTCTGTGTGCTCTCAGCCAGTCCCCTACGCTATTTGGTTTATAATAATCCTCAGCCTGCCCAGAATACAAATATTATCAAGAAGCAAGGCAAAATTGAAAAGAATGAAGAGTTTGCTCTCCTGACTTCAGATGGGTATATGGGTGCTAGATTTTACTCCTCCTAGAAAAAGTTGATCATGTGGATGATCACTTAAACATGAGCCAGACCTGTGTGGCAACAGCCAAAAAAGCTAACACAATTCTTGGTTGGTTGTATAAACAAAGGCATAGAATCAAAATCACGTGAAGTATTAGTTCCACTTTATAAAACCTGAAATACTGCCTCCAGTTTGGGTCACCACAATACAAAAAAAAAATGTTGATACTTTGGAAATAGTGCAGAGAAGAGCAACTAAGATGATTAAAGGCCTGGAGATTAAAACATACGAAGAATGGGTGCAGGAATTGGGAATGGCCAGTCTAGAGAAAAGAAGGAATAGGGAGACATGATAGCAGTCTTCCAGTATCTCAGGGGCTGCCCCAAAGAAGAGGGAGTCAAGCTATTTTCCAAAGCGGCTGAAGGCAGGAGAAGAAGCAAGGGATGGAAACCAATCGAGAGAAGCAACCTGGAACTAAGGAGAAACTTCCTGACAGTGAGAACAATTAACCAGTGGAACCATCTGCCTCCAGAAGCTGTGAATGCTCCAACACTGGAAGTTTTTAAGAGGAGACTGGACAGCCATTTGTCTGAAACGGTATAGAGTTTCCTGCCTGAGCAGGGGGTTGGACTAGATGACCTCCAAGGTCCCTTCCAACTTTATTATTATTATTATTATATTATTATAAAATGGGGCAAAACTCACTTAACAAATGTCTCACACAGCATCAGAAATTTTGGGCTTAATGATAGACATGTTGAGGACTACCTGTACATTCCTTACTCTTGGGGATCTGAAGTAATCCTGAGACCAAGGTACCAGTCTTCAATCTGGTCCAATAACTGGGTTTGGGGGGGGGGCGAGGTGATTTTTTTTTTTTTACTTTGCTTATAGTGCTATTTTCTTCCATCTAGCCCTTAGTAACACTTCTGGTGATGTCTTACTATGCTTTCACCTTGTCCCATCAACCTGGGGCAGAATATTTCTCGATATTCTAGAATAGGAAGCCTAAAAGTATTATACCATCTGGCATTTTTGAACGTACAATTTGAAATAATACTTTGCAAACTCCGAATGAGCATGTACATTGGCTATACAAGGTAGTACATTTTTGCAAGGAATTTGGAAGGAAATATTAACGGACTGATTAGACTCTTTTTTTTTTTTGCCCAATTTTTTTGTCTCAAAATCCTGTGAGACTTAAGGTCCTTCCGCACAAATGAAACACATAGTGATGGCTATTTTGTGCATTGTAAGAAGTGTAACCAACAGACCCTTATGCAAACATCACTGAAACATTTTTTGAGGATTAAAATTATGTGGGGGAAATTATCTGATTTATGGGTAGAATATACAGTAAAACCACAGATTCATTGTTATGATTTAAAACCCATTATTTTATTTTAGGGTGACAATATGCCTACGATTCCCCACCCAAAAACTGAGTTTGTATATATATTTAGATTGTGCAAAGGGAACTTGGCTCCCGTTTGCCCTTCTAAGCCAGACACAAATTGTTATCTTTTAGACTGATCTTTCAGCACTCAAGCTTACATAAACCCGTTTTGTATAAAAGCAAACTGCACTTGAAAACTCTCTTCAACGTGAATTAAAGAGGTTTTGATTTCTTATGAAGCAATTATTCCTTCACTGCAATCAGCAATCTGTTAAAAGTATTTGCAAGTATAATTTTTTTTTCAAATATTCCCCTCGACATACTTCTGAAATCATTAATTCCGTTCTTATCTGCTGATAGTTTGGATCGCCCTTAGATTCTATCGAAACAACATGCACGTGGCCGGGAGGAAGCATGCAACCACACGTGTGATCCACCTCCTGTATCACAACTCCCAACCGCGATGGGAAGAAGTAGCGAGGGGAAGATTTGAGCCATGCCATCTTTAATTTAAGGCACACCACTGTCAGTTCCTCTAGAAGATGCTGTATATAAAATGAGTTCATGCTGTTATACACAGAGGGCTGAAAGATATAGACAAAAATGAGACGATTACTTTTAGTAGCACAATATCTCAACCCCATGTTGGAGTATAATGCGTCAACCAAACAGAACTGCTAGAGATGTTCTCACAAATAGCCTGAGGTGATGTGTGACCTTGAAAATGACATTCACGATTTACTGGGGGGGGAGGGAAAATACCAAAGGGTCTTGTTGCGAGTTTTCTTCAGGTAATCAAGCAAAACAGTATCCCTTGTTTTTGCACATTGTCACTTCCACTGCTAATGTGAGTTGGATCCAGCTTCGCCTGCTCAAGAACAGCTCGGTCCAACTCTCCTGCAGTTCAGCAAAAAAAAACCTTAAGAAAGTAGAACACTGAGATCTTCCTCTTGTAGGAAAAAAGGACTAAAACCTGCCAGGTTAGGCTAACCAGTGGAAATCAAAATGCAGTTGTGGAACTGACAAGTCTCCAAAACGGCTCCTTTCTCTGTCATTGGAAAGCAACCAATCTCTCAAGCCCTGCTGCCTACGATTCAGAGGTAATAAGATTCCACCATCCCTACTGCCAGCCATTGATAGCTTGGTTTCCTATTAACCTCTTCAGTCCCTTTTCCAACCATCCTTCTCGATCTCCATGCATTTCTTTTCGGTCAATGACCTTGAATTCTAACACCCGCAAGAGAAGGTAAACATCCTTCCAAGCCATGAGAGATTTTAGAATGGAGTTGGATGAGTGCTTACTTTGTTAGAATAGAAATAGAAATAATAGAAGAGTTGGACCTTGGAGGTCATCTAATCCAACCCCCCCCCCCCGCTCAGCCATTTCAGACAAGTGGTTGTCCAATCTCTTCTTGAAAACTTCCAGCGTTGGAGCATTTACAACTTCTGGAGGAAAGTTATTCCACCGGTTAATTGTTCTCACTGTCAGGAAGTTTCTCCTTAGTTCCAAGTTGCTTCTCTCTTTGGTTAGTTTCCATCCATTGCTTGTAGTCCTGCCTTCTGGTGCTTTGGAGAATAGCTTGACTCCCTCTTCTTTGGGGCAGCCCCTGAGATACTGGAAGACTGCTATCCTGTTCCCCCTGGTCCTTCTCTTCATTAAATTGGACCTGCTCAATTCCAGCCACCGTTCCTTATATGTTTTAGCCTCCCGTCCCCTGATCATCTTTGTTGCTCTTCTCTGCACTCTTTCTAGAGTCTCAACATCTTTTTTACATCGTGGTGACCAAAACTGGATGCAGTATTCCAAGTGTGGCCTTACCAAGGCCTTGTAAAGTGGTATGAACACTTCATGTGATCTTCATGGGCCATGAAATCTCACAGAATTTAATAACTGTGGAACTATCCTTTAGGAAACACCCTTTAACATTGACATAGCTAAACGTAAAACCATCTCACTTGTGTTATCTATGTGATTGGTAAGAATCAGCACTAAATTGATAGCCCATACAATCAACCATTTCCCTTTCTGGGCATTTACACTGATAATTCTGCTCACAAAATCTTGAAAATAAAGGATTAGAAAACTGGAAGGAAGCTTGTGCAATAGCATAATAATTTCCAAATCCACAATTAGTTAAAAAAAAATCCATAAAAAAGATTTCACTTCTGGTATGAAGCCAATTTAAGTTCCACATTATAGGGTAGGCAATAATAAATCATAATACCTAGGATTTTTTTTCTTCTTTTAGAAAACACTCCACTCAGTAACATGCAAAAGAGAAAAACTGTCCTTGACATTTGTCTGCCTGGTCTGCTAGTTTTGTCCAAATATAATGAGGGTGATCTGAAAGATTCTGCGCTAATCATTTTTGTGTTACTATTCTTCTTCTTCTTTATCACTATGAAAGTTTTATAGTGGCTTAACTTGGCCTATCATTTACGATGGATGGTTTATAATCATAAATTGCCAGGAATTCTTGACAGATTCAGTGGTAAGCACAGGGGCCATGCATGCAAGTAATAAATTTGTCACTAATCCTTTGAAAGCACAACTCAAATTAGATTCATACAACACCAACTTTCTGAAATGTCACTGGCAGACTGTGACAGGGACAAATACCCTCTCTGGCATTATTCAGCCTGTCCTGTGATCAGGATGACAGATGATAGCCCAATTATAAGGATATAGTTGCACATGGCAAACCTATCAATCAGTGAATCCCATATCCCCAAGTCTGCCATGCTCATTGCATGAACAAACACTGAAAGCTTTTTTGTAATGCTTTGACCACTACCGCAGTCTCTGTTGTGCAGTGCAGCTTCCAAATGACTTATTGAAGATAAAGGTTTGTGACATGTTTTGAACTGGGCAAAGGAGGAGAAAGTTAAAAACACCATTTTAATAATAATAGTAAAGTTGGAAGGGACCTTGGAGGTCATCTAGTCCAACCCCCTGCTCAGGCAGGAAACCCTATACCATTTCGGACAAATGGCTGTCCAGTCTCTTCTTAAAAACCTCCAGTGTTGGAGCATTCACTGCTTCTGGAGGCAGGTGGTTCCACTGGTTAATTGTTCTGACTGTCAGGAAGTTTTTCCTTAGTTCCAGGTTGCTTCTCTCCTTGATGAGTTTCCATCCGTGGCTTCTTGTCCTGCCTTCAGGTGCTTTGGAGAATAGCTTGACCACCTCTTCTTTGGGGCAACCCCTGAGATACTGGAAGACTGCTCTCATGTCCCCCCTCGTCCTCCTCTTCATTAAACTAGACATGCCCAATTCCAGCAACCGTTCCTTGTATGTTTTAGCCTCCAGTCCCCTGATCAGAGTCTCAACATGTTTTTTACATTGTGGTGACCAAAACTGGATGCCGTATTCCAAGTGTGGCCTTACCAAGGCCTTGTAAAGTGGTATTAAAACTTCACGTGATCTTGATTCTCTCCCTCTGTTAATGCAGCCTAGCACTGTGTTGGCCTTTTTGGCAGCTGCAGCACACGGCTGGCTCCTATTTAGGTGATTGTCCACTAGGACTCCGAGGTCCCTCTCACAGTTACTACTATTGAGCAAGGTACCCCCTATGCTATACCTGTGCATTTGGTTTTTCTTGCCTAAATGTAGAACCTTACTTTTTTCACCACTGAATTTCATTTTGATTTTCTTGAATTCTGAGCTGTATATATATATGCTATAACATATGCCAGTGAAACATGGGCACTAACCTCACAATCGGTACAAAACCCAGGAGTGGTGCAAAGAGCCTTGGAAACACACACACAAGACAAGACAGGAAGACCTGCACATGAATTAGAGAACAAACAAAAGTATAAGATGCCATCAAGAGAGTAAAAGAACTGAAATGGAACTGGGCTGGTCACACAGCAGGAAGGACTGACGGCAGGTGGACCATGGCGGCCACAGAACAGATCCTACTTGATCAAAAGCATCCATGAAAGAGATCTATAACCAGATGGATTGACCACATCAGCAAGTATGGCAGACCCAATTGGCAAAAGAAAGATCAGGACCATCTTAGTTGGAAACATGCAGAAGAAGCCTTCGCCCTGCAGTGGCTGGAGCTTGGCTAGAATGATATATAGGTTCTAAAATCTAGCTCATTCTGGTAATACGTAATTTGTTGTTGTTAATTGCGAAGTCATGTCCGACCCATCGCCACCCCATGGACAACGTCCCTCCAGGCCTTTCTGTCCTCTGCCATCTTCTGGAGTCCATTGAAGCTCACGCCTGCTGCTTCAGGGACTCCATCCAGCCACCTCATTCTCTGTCATTGTCCCCTCCTTCTCTTGCCCTCCATCTTTCCCAGCATCAGGCTCTTCTCCAGGGAATCCTTCCTTCTCATGAGGTGGCCAAAGGACTTGAGTTTCAGCTTCAGGATCTGGCCTTCTAAGGAGCAGTTGGGGTTGATCTCCTCCACAATTGACCAGTTGGATCACCTTGCAGTCCAGGGGACTCGCAGGAGTCTTCTCCAGCACCAGAGTTCAAAGACCTCCATTCTTTGGCGCTCAGCCTTTCTTATGGTCCAACTTTCACAGCCATACATTGCAACTGGGAAAGCCATGGCCTTGATTATACGCACTTTTGTTGGCAGGGTGATGTCTCTGCTTTTAGTATGCTGTCTAGATTTGCCATGGCTTTCCTCCCCAGGAGCAAGCGTCTTCTAATTTCTTGACTGCAGTCCCCATCTGCGGTGATCTTGGAGCCCAGGAAGATAAAATATGTCACTACCTCCATTTCTTCCCCATCTATTTGCCAGGAATTGAGAGGGCCGGATGCCATGATCTTGGTTTTCTTCATGTTGAGTTCCAAGCCCATTTTTGCACTCTCCTTCTTCACCCGCATCAAGAGGCTCTTTAGTTCCTCTTCACTTTCTGCCATTAGAGCGGTATCATCTGCATATCTTAGGTTGAATACGTAATTAGCTATGTTAAATTGACCTGATTTTATTTAGAGTTCTGCAGGAAAGGTTTGCTTTGTCCTGTTCTCTCTCGTGGCTTTCCTTCTGTTGCAGAGAAGAACAACAGAGATACTAAGGGTTCTGGAGGCCATATCATATGATGAACGTTTGAGGGAGGGAGGTGTGTCTAGCCTATGAAAGAGAAGGTTTGGGGGGGACAAGAGGGCACTCTTTCAGTGCTTCAGGGGCTGTTCCAGAGAAGAGGGGATTGACGTATTCTCCAAAGAACCAGAGGGAAGGAGTAACAGGTGGAAGAAAAATTCAACACTGGAGGTAGCCTATTATAATTATGCATGAAGGAGACTTCTTGATTACAGCAGGTTTAAAAGAAAAGTCATTCTCTCTCTCCGCTCTGTAACAGCAGTCCAACAGGAAAGTATATCACTCAAGATAAATAGCTATAAGTTAAGGATGAAATATTAATTGCAACCTTTTGAAGGACGTCCTGAGGATATGTAAAAGCAAGTGGAGAACCGCTTCATTTTCCTTGGGAACTGGAGCCTGCCTCTGAGAACAAACATTAAATGGAACGGTTCAATAAAACAGCAGCAATTGTTTAAAACTGCAGTTTAAAATGTAATAACAATTTCCGTGGAATAAAACCACAGCTAGTGCGTGCAATGTTATTATAGAGCTAGTTTAAAACTGCAAATATTATACTGGCTTTAGAACAGCTAAATGTGCAGATTTGTTAAAACTAAAGAATTTGGGATAAGAATTGTTCCCTTTACAGTAAACATGGACTTGAGGCATCTCTTGTAATCTACAAAATGTGGCAGGTATAAAGTCCAGAATCGTAAGGAATATCCTTCGGCCTCAGGTATGCTAAGTTCTGATGAGGCACCTGTAATTAATTAATGCCACCTGGATCTTCGCTAGGGCTCATCTTGCTGTCCCAGAGAATTGTGACTCTTCCTTTTTGCAAAGAAATATCTCCCGGGCCTCGTTGCTTTGTGCCATAGCAGAAAATAAAGTTAGCTAGAAATCCATTCCTGTGGGCTGATGCATTCCTGGCAATGCTTATCTTGTGGTTTAAGGTTGCAATTAACCCATCAGGCTTATCTGGAAGTTATTGTCACTTTCAGATCCTGAAGTTGAAACTCAAGTATTTTGGCCACCTAACGAGAAGGAAGGACTCACTGGAGAAGGGCCTAATGCTGGGAAAGATGGAGGGCAAGAGAAGAAAAGGACGACCGAGAAGGAGGTGGCTGGATGGAGTCCCTGAAGCAGCAGGCGTGAGCTTCAATGGACTCCAGAAGATGGCAGAGGACAGGAAGGCCTGGAGGAACGTGGTCCATGGAGTCGCGTTGGGTCGGACACGACTTCGCATCTAACAACAACAACATTGTCACTTCAGTCCTGCCTTCATCAATGAGACTCCCATGACAAGCTGTGCAAAAAGAGTTGTAGAACGGTCCATGTAGATAATTTTTTACAAGAGGTCCTTATAGATCTCTATGGAGATTCTCCATCCTTCCAGGTCCTGGTTGTCCCAAAAGTGCTTTCTCAGGAGGCAACTGGACTTCCTTTGTTTTTCCTTGAAGATGTTTTCACTTCTCATCCCAGAAGCTTCTAGTCAGAGCTGAAGAGCAGGAGAGGTGACACCTGTGCACATCTGGGTCTGCGCAAAACCACCTGGGCAGCTGCATTTTGAACCAACTGGAGCTTCTGGATACTTTTCGATGGCAGCCCCATGGAGAGAGCATTGTAGAGAGAGTCAAGGCAGGAGGTGACACGGTGTGAGTGACTGTGAGCAGGGATTGTTGGTCCAGAAATGGGCACAACTGGCACACAACCACCAGTTTGTGATTAACGGTTGCTCTCTCTAGTTCCAGAGAAGCTCAAGATACCTGTAAACATCCTGGGTTCTTTGAGATGGTCCTTACCTTTTCTGATCTTGGCTTCTATGTTTGTCCTATCTCTTATCCTGCTGCATTATTATAATTCTGAGTTTGGAGGGGATTTTTTTTTCCTTCGCCATATTAGAATGTATGTTTAATTTGTTCTTCACGGAAAAGCCTGAGGGAATCTCTTCCTATTATGATATGCAAAGTTGCAGCAACATCTGCATAGAAGAACAGCTAAGGATCCCTCGGCCAGTTTTCGAGCTGTAGAATTCCTGCTTTAACTCCTGGTTCAATTCTGTTGACATCTAGAAGTGGTGCAAAAAAGGGTATCCTGTTTTTTACCCCTTCTGAATGGGATCTAGGTACCTATTATCCACAGCCACCAGATTTCTCATGCATTTGGGTTTTATTACACAGTTACTTATTAAAGTTTTATTACACGAAAGGCAGATCATGAACTAATTGTGCTCTTTTTGGTAATACATTAATGGCATTAATGCTGTATGATAATGTAGTCCAGGTAAAATACCTGAGAATCTTTCGATTGAAATCCTAGAAATAATACAAAATATGGTCTCTTTTTGTATCCCCCCCCCAGTTGTTTCCTAGCAGGGACAGCACTGTCTTGGGTTAAACTGAGACATTTTTGCTAAAGGACATCCAGTACATGGCCTCTTTGTCCAAAAATTGCCTCCCTAAATTGAGCAATTCGCAGTTGGATAAACTACACAGACTGGATGATTTCTCCAGCATTACTATCCAGATATTATTACCTGGAATGATAATGGTGACCAGACTGAATCAATTTCAGGAACAGTTTGGAAAGGGCAAGCCTTCTGAAGATCTGGTTGTACTGGATCAATCCCTGGCTTCTATTTAACGATGAACGTTACAACTGGATTATTTATCTAGGAAATAATTTGAAGTCCTGATTATGTCCCTGAGGCTGAAGTCCAGATGGATGGAGGGTCCATTTCCTGGTTATGTTAATATCTATACCTTATAACTTTTCTCAGCTTCTATATCCTTTTTTTTGTATTATATCCGTAATTGGTTTTAATTGATTTTATAGCTCCTTGCCACCAGAGTTCCTTGTTTGAGATGAAAATTGAAAATAATAAAATAAAAATGTAAAGTAAAGTAAAGTAAAGTAAAGTAAAGGAAAGGAAAGGAAAGGAAAGGAAAGGAAAGGATAGGAAAGGAAAGGAGAAGGAAAGGAAAGGAAAGGAAAGGAAAGGAAAGGAAAGGAAAGGAAAGGAAAGGAAAGGAAAGGAAAGGAAAGGAAAGGAAAGGAAAGGAAAGGAAAGGAAAGGAAAATTTAAATGTATACCTACTTCTTCAGAGCCGAAGAAGCTTCTTGGATGAGAAGCAAAACATCTTCCAGGGAAAACAAAGAACAAACAAAAGCAAACAAAAAGCAAAAACAAAGAGAGTCCAGTTCCTTCCTGAAAAAGCACCTTTGGGACAACTGTGACTGGATGACTTGAGAATCTCCCAAGAGCTACTAGGAAATGTTATGATTGATTTAGGTGCAATCTTGAACAAGGCCAGCGATGACGGTGTCATCCACATATAATGAAGCTGGGCCTGCATTACGTTGTAAGGGAAGATTAATCCATTAGGAATTATCCTATATATATTGACTGGGGGGGAATTGCTTGTGTCTTGTAATTAAGCCGTGGTGGCGCAGTGGTTAGAACGCGGTATTGCAGGCTAATTCGATTCTGATCGTCTCAAGGTCGACTCAGCCTTCCGTCCTTCTTTCCAAGGTCAGTAAAATGAGGACCCAGATTGTTGGGGGCAACAGGCTGATTCTGTAAACCGCTTAGAGAGGGCGGTAAAAGCACCGCGAAGTGACACGTAAGTCTTAAGTGCGATTGCTCTCTTCTATTAATACCCATCTGCTTCATGCATTCCCCTCTATTTACTTGTAAGATGATGCTATGTGATGAAAAGAAAGATTGGGATGAGAGTATCTGCAGAAAGCCCACAGGGGAACCAGGAGGCTTCAAACAACTTGGATGATTTAAAAAAAGAAAGACAGATTCTTACAGAGAATGTAGGAAACGCTCAAGGTGATCTGGAGATTTAAAATTATGCGGCTCCTTGGCGCAATGTATTCAGCTGGCACTGGTTAATGGAATCAGTAGGAGAGCACTGTAACTTTGACTTTATTCAGAGTTTCACGTGTAACCTGGTCGTGCCTTATTAAACCACTGGCCTCGTGTCTTGTCTCCTGCCTTTTCTCCGTGGCTACAGGATGAGGCTCTTCCTTAATTTCGCCCTCCAAAGAGCGAAGCACCGTCTACTTTTAGCAAACTGTCTCTTCTGAGCTGGCTTTCCCCATTTCTTCCCCCACCCCTTCCGATGAAATGAAGAGATTTGCTTTCAATACAACAAAAACACAACCTTGTTTACCCACTAAAGCGCCAGCTTTCCTGTTTCTTTCCCTAAAGCATTAAGAACTTGGAAGGGCCAATATGCTCTCCTCGCCCAGAGCTGTCACAGGGCTCACAAAGAATTTCTTTTAGCAACTACTCTGCAAGGCAGGCTTCTGATTCACCTCCACACGTGTGTTTCTATTTGGGGCTTTGTTGAACTAGTGTCTTCCTCAGTTAAGCTTTGCCTGCTTGAGCGATGTCAGCTTCTCACAGGCATCCATAATGGGTGCACAAACAATGGCGCACGGGTTTGTCTCCAGGTGGACCCGCACAGGGAAACCTGAATAGATATAGTGGCATAAACAGAGCTTCTATATTTAGAATAGAATAGAATAGAATAGAATAGAATAGAATAGAATAGAATAGAATAGAATAGAATAGAATAGAATAGAATAGAATAGAATAGAATAGAATAGAATAGAATAGGAGTAGAATTAGAACTAGAATAGAATAGAAGTAGAATAGAACTAGAATAAAATAGAATAAAACTAGAACAGAATAGGAGTAGAACTAGAACTAGAATAGAATTAGAACTAGAATATAACAGAATATAACAGAATGGAATAGAAATTAGAATGGAATGGAATGGAATAGAATAGAATAGAGCAGATCAGAACAGAACAGATCAGAACAGAACAGAATAACATTTAGCAAGAATTTCCTTGCTTGAAATATTAATCCATTCTTTTTCGTCCTGCCCTCTGGGGCAGTGATGATTCAAGTCCATTTTTTTCCCCTGCCTGGCAGCTCTTCCGATATCTGAAGACGGCTACCAGATCTATCCTTCAGACTCTTGTGCTTGGAACAGGGAAAAAAAATGCTCGCGTGATTAGAAAAAATCTGAACAGGAACAGTGAGTTTATTTTACCTTGCTCTCACAGAGCCAGAGTTAATATTGTGGTTGTGCTTGTATTTGCGGCAGAAGAACTCAGAAGCTGTTTTTTCTTTTTATTTCTTCTGCCTCTGTCTTTCTGCACTTTTTTCTTTTGACTTTCTTTTCTTGTCTTACTCTCTAGTGGTTTGGATTAGTTTTGATGTTCTTTGTAAAACTTTTAATAAAAATTTGTATAAAATAAAAAAGAATTCTTTGCTGCGGGTTAAACATATGCAAATGCTTTAACTAAGGTGACCAACTTTTTTGCAATGAAAAGGAGGACACAAATAAATTGAAGAAAAAAATATCGTAAATAAAAGAACCATTTTATTCATTGCAACAATAATACAGACAACTTGCATGTGCAACTTGCACGTGCAAAGTTTGTTTTGGTGCACTCAGCAGCAATTCCTATTGGCTTTTGAAAGCCAAGAGGGGGAGTAGCACAGCTCAGGCAAAAGTTGGGGGGAAAAACCACCAAAAAAAGGTGCCAGAACGCCTTTCTGAGCGTTCTCTGAAGGAAAAAAAAAAAGCCCTGCAGATTAGTCTTCAAATATCGAAAAGGAGGACATGAAGGAGGACACTTTTCGAGGGAGGACAGAACTCACAAAAAGAGGACTGTCCTCCCTAAAGGGGGACGGTTGGTCACCTTACTTTAACTGTTCTTTGTTCATCTCCCTGTGATTTTCATCCTTCTCGAGAGAGGAAGGGGACACAAAATACCAGCCAATTCCTCTCCTTGCATCTCTCTGTCTACTACACAAACCTTTAAGGCATCTTGCAGTATACACATTCACATAACACAGGCACACGTAGATATAGACGTACAGAGGTATAGGCTATAAAGCATTGCAATTAAAATACAAAATTAAACTCAGTTAATGCACTGGATAGTTCTAAGCCTGGAAATATTGTCTTCATGGTGAATGTGCTTTGTGATATTCCCAGAGAACTCTTTGCCCAGTTGAGCCTTGATATTTTATTACAGAGAATATATCATTTTTGTTATGGTCTGTTGTAGGGCTAGGCAACTATAGCAACTTTATGACCCGTGGACTTAAATTCCCAGAATTTCCCTAGCCAGCCATGCTGGCTGAAGTATTCTGGAAGCTGAAGTCCACAAGTCATAAAAGGGCCACAGACGCCCATCTGTGGCCTATTGTACTGAATTTCTACATTTCTACAACTGCTATTATTAGCTGTTTTATTATTCCACCAGGAAAACATTGGATATAATTTTTTTTTTAAAAAAAAATGCTAAAACATACATTTTGACAGAGCTTACATCTGAAGATCTGTTTGAGAAAAGGCAGGTTCAGAAATTTCGCCCCCCACCCCCCGTTTTGTTTAAAAGAAACACAGTGCAGTTCCCAAGTCTCTACAGATAGTAGAGAGGTTGAAAGATTTCTGTTGCTCAAAAGGATTGTGAAAAATGGTGTCACTCTAAAAATTTATAAAAGTTGAACGCATGGATATTCAGTTACAGCAATTCTCCAAGATATACTAAATATATTAAAGCCTTAGTAGGACCACACTTGGAATCCTGCATCCAGTTTTGGTCACCACAATATAAAAAAGATGTTGAGACTCTGGAAAGAATACAGAGAAGAGCAACAAAGATGATCAGGGGACTGGAGGCTAAAACTTACAAGGAACGGTTGCACGAATTGGGTATGTCTAGTTTAATGGAAAAAAGGATGAGGGGGAACAGGATACCACTATTCCAGTATTTGAGGGGCTGCCACAAAGAAGAGTGGAGTCAATTTATTTTCCAAAGCACCTGAAGGCAGAATAAGAAGCAAACGGATGGAAACTAATCAAGGAGGCTAATCTGATATTAATCCCTCCCGAATCCTTAAAATTATAATCAATTTTCAGCATTTAATTTCAGTTTCTTTATAGCCTTCAAAGCATATATTCTGTTATTCATGCCAGTTAGCAGTTCATCATTGAACTGCCAAGTTTTCGAAATGGGGTAAATGGAGAAAGCTATAACTTAGGTAGCAATGACCAAATCAGTTCAGTTCAATTTAAACATTTGAATCGATTAAAAAAAAAGAACAGATCCTGTTTGAACATTCAAACCAATTAATTAATTTCTACTCAAGCATTCAAATTTATAAATAAACCCATTATCCTGGTATGATGTGCCAGGCCTGAAACTCTTGAATGACCCCAGATCAATTTGGAATTGTTTAATTCCGTTGTGCATAGGGAAGCCCTGTTCCAATATGCTGTGGGACATAAACTATTAATAAGGGGAAAAATGCCTTTTAAATCTTGTAAAAGTTTTGTCCAGTTCTCAACTTTTCTCTTTGCACAATGTTTGCTAATGCTGCCATCTAGTGGCTGCGTAATATAATAGCTACATCTATTTATAATACCGGTAATAGCAAGATTGACTGTATATTCTTTAATTTATAAGCCTGTAGCCCAGGGGTTCTCAACCTTGGCAACTTTAAGACTTCTGGACTTCAACTCCCAGAATTCAAGGTTGAGAACCCCTGCTGTAGCCAAAGGGTTTGGCACTCTGCATTCTCAATTACCTTATCCCACAAACAGCAGGTGTTAATGACTATCTCTTGCAATCGAGCAAGATCTCTTATTCATGGGGTGGAACGTGCTTAGAAAGCACCAGATCCTTTCATTTGCAATTGTTTCGCCAAGGGTGCTGTAGAATTCAAAACCCAGCCTTCTGTTGAAGATTGTCCTGTCTCAACCAGTCAAGAAGGCAATGCACACTCCAGGTTATTCCAAGCACTTTGTGTTGCATCTGTTGCACTTGCTTAAGGCAAAGGGATTTTACAGGAGGTGGACAGCCACTTGTCTGAAATGGTATAGGGTTCCCTGCCTGAGCAGGGGGCTGGACTAGAAGATCTCCAGGGTCCCTTCCAGCTCTCTTCTATTCTATTCTATTCTATTCTATTCTATTCTATTCTATTCTATTCTATTCTAGTCTAGTCTAGTCTAGTCTAGTCTAGTCTAGTCTAGTCTAGTCTAGTCTAGTCTAGTCTAGTCTAGTCTAGTCTATATAGACTAATGAAGAATTTCTGTAAAGCCTTGCAAGATGGCAACTACAACACACAAAGTCCAGCCCGCTTTTTACATGAGCCACGGGACACATGGGAAAAAGAGATAAGGATTCATTGATCCAATGTCAGTTGCCATCTTGAGTTAGTTTTCACCCATACATGGAAGGGAGCTCCATGAATGAACCTGGCTGAAAGGTGTAATGTTGGGTGGTGACCATGTAGAGTGAATTTAAGGATTGTTTCCAGTCTGCAAAGAATCTCAGTGTGTTCCTCTTCCAGTAATACACTAAACAAGTTCTTAAGGATATTTATTTTTCCTAAGAAAATCTTTCAACAGAGGCAATTTTACAGCCTTTATTACTTCTCCTCCAGGTAAAATTATATCTGCCTCTATACCTTTATCAGAATTGTTTACTTCTTTGTGGGTAGCTGATTCAAGACTTGGCAGCTTTTTCTACTGCGATAACAACAAACTAACATTAGTAACTTGGAAGACATGGCTTGGAAAGAATAAGACAAGTGATCCCATGACATGATAACCTGGGTGACAGCCGCAAATATTTATATTTTGAGAATAAGGGTTGCTGTCATTATATCTTCCTGATTGTGATTGGATCTTCAAAGCCTTTGGCTCGTAAATTACCACCTTCCTCTTTTCTCCAGCTTGATTTTCTCACAATGATAAAACTAATAAAATCCAGACCTTGACATATTTCCTCTCAAGATTGTGTTGCTACTTTTCTTACAGACTGTTCCATTTTACTCTCTACTTGTCTCCTGTGAAAATCCTTTTCAGTGGCTGCTTATCTTGGGATGAGATTAAAGAACTTGATATCACTTAGCTTTCTTTCCACTCACTTCAAAGAATTGTTCAGAAATGTTCAGGGAAGATATATACCAAAAATCCTTCATTTGTGCAAATTTATCCATGTAGCAATCAAGACAAAAAAAAACTATGTCGCATCACATTTTTTAACTGGAGTTTGTCACATTTTTTAACTGGAGTTTGTCACAAACCTATTGTCTCATTTTATTTATCTATAATTCTAGAAAAAATCTCCTAAATGCTATATTAAATATCTGTTCACCAATATAAAATTTAGGAGGTGTCACCATCAGTGGCAAATGAATGCTCTAACTAACCACTTATTCTGGTTTCATTTATCTCAAATATATTTCATCTTGTGTAACATCTGCATCTCATTGGTTCACAATCAAGATCTGCTATGGTCCAGGGAGGCACCCAATCAACCTTGACGGATCTGGAAAAAGCTAGGAAGTGACAGACTTGATTAATACTTGAATAGGAGACCATAAGAAAAGGCCACAGCTATAGATGAGATCGGTTAGTTGGGAGGAAAAAAAATCCATCAAAGAAAATGTACCTGGCTTATAGTTAAATCTTGACACAGGGAGTGAAGAATGTTTACAAATTTAAATTTAAATCGATTGTATTAAGTTGGATAGCAGTTAGCTTGAATCTTTCCCTGGTTTACATATACAAATATTTATCTATTGATTATTGGAAGGTATATATCAAATAGACTAAGAATGTAATTGATAGAGGGAAGGGCGTATCGACATGAAAATTATTAATTTTAATAAGATGACTTGTTTGTTTGATGTCCAATGGACTGATCTGAAAAGAAGGGAAAGTTACAATTTTTAAAATGTAGTTGGTTTATAGTTAAACTTGGACACACGGAGTGAAGAAGGTCAACAAATTTAAAATGATTGTATTAAGTTGAATGGCATTTAACTTGAATTTTATCTTTGTTTACATGGACAAATGTTTATCTAATAATAAATATTTTAATAATAATAATAAAAAAAGCAGCATCAAACTTCCATCGATGCAAGAAAATTTCTTGCATCGATGCACGTTTGTGAAGGGTCACCAGGAAAACTACCTACGGTAGTGGCCAAAATTGTGGAAACCGTTTTGGAAAAGTGTACAGTAGAAATGCCACCTTTGGCTAAGTTTCCACCTATTTTTCTTCTCATTTCTTTATAACTGCAGCCTTGTTCACTTAATAAGACTATTTTACATCGCTTTCTGGGTGACCAGTCAACTCTTTGCACCATTCCTTTAATTTTATTATGTTTTACAAGCTCACTCAATGAAAGAACACCAAAAAAACCCAACCAACTTGATAGCGATCACATAACACACTGACCAATGTCCTCCTCTCAGCTTCAATACAGGAGATCAATCACTGGATCCTACTGTGATCTGATTGGCTCATGGCCAAACCAAGATGATACCCGATTGGCTCTCTAAACAGTCATGCTCATTGGCTACAGTCAGATGAAGGAAAGCTCCCTGAGATCAACCTTTTTCTGGTTATCTGGCTATAACCTTTCATAGAATACAGTACAGATAATGGAACAAACTTTGTTGCATGACATTCTTGATTAAATTATTTTTCCATTGATATATAATTTTATGATACTACTCCAAAAAATAAAAGTGGTGTTAATAGCCACCAAACCTCAAAAATACACTTTTCCCAAAAGTTTTCCACTACTGTAGACTGGCTTTTAAGGCCACTAGCCAATGAGTTCACAAGACCTCTGATTCAAAGGTTTCTGCGTACAGATCTGGACTTCCACTTTTGCATTTATTCTTTGGAGGATATCGCCAAGGCAGACCCATTATTCTTGTAAATGACTTTTTAGATAGCAGAGGCAGGGGAAGAAGAGGCAGTCCAAAGGTGAGACTTTAACAAACTGCACGGAGCTCTTGAGAATCTATTTCCACTCTGGCTTTTATCTTTTAAGCAAAAGGAAGCCATTCTTTATTCATACCATTTCCTGGCAGGATGGGAAGGTGACCCAAGATGAATCGCCTTAATGTAATGCTGTCCTCAGTGCCTTGTTGACAAGATTGATTACAGTGACAAGAGGAAGTTAAAGAGAAACTGGAGCAAGAACAACAAGCTAATACTAAAATAATTCTACTTAGATCAGGGGTCTTCAGACGTGGCCCTTTGATGACTTGTGGACTTCAACTCCCAGAATTCCTCAGCCAGGCACGCGTGCCTGGCTGAGGAATTCTGGGAGTTGAAGTCCACAAGTCATCAAAGGGCCAAGTTTGAAGACCCCTGCTCTACATACTTGCTTATAAGGTCTCCCGTAAGCTACTTCCCTCAGAATAGAATTGGGAAGCTCAAATCTGAATTATTATACAAAATAATGGAACTTAAGAATATTGGCCATTGACCATTTTCTGTGAAAATGACTAGCTGCCATGTTTGTTTTTAGAACAAGCTACAAATTTTAGGATGGCGTCCAAAAGCTTGAAAGACACTCTGGCTGCAGAGGTCTAGTTCCGTGTACCACCTGGAAAATTCTATATTTCTGTTAGAAGCAATTACAGTTTTGTCTGTCTCCAGTGAAAATGTGTCCGGGGAGGTAATTATTTCACCTACTGCTCTTCTTTCTGACATTTATTGCTTTTCAGTAGCACATTCCTGGCTGGCTTTTGGGAAGGATGTCTACAAAGCGGTTGGAGTCTTGTGATCAACTCACAACAGAACCAATCAGAAAGCTGCCAAAAGATCCCCCACTTAATGAGATCTCCACTGCAGACTTCAGGATCCTTGATTTATACTGTCACTCTGTTAAATAAACAGAGAGCACAACAGTTCTTCCTTGACGGGGGAAAGTATATTTTATGTCCAAAATAGAACTTCACGAGAGGTCAGACAACATATTTTGAATTTGGACCTCATGGGACTTCATGTTCTCATCATGTTGGAATAGACCCTTTTTGTTGTAAATAAGAACACAACTTGCCTCCAGAAGTTGTGAGTGCTCCAACACTGGAAGTTTTTAAGAAGAGGCTGGACAACCATTTGTCTGAAATGGTTTAGGGCTTCCTGCCTGAGCAGGGGGTTAGACTAGATGACTTTTCAGGTCACTTCCAACTTTATTATTCTATGTTCTAATGACTAGGAGTGACATGATAGCAGTCTTCCAATATCTCAGGGCCTGCCCCAAAGAAGAGGCAGTCAAGCTCTTTTCCAAAGCGCCTGAAGGCAGGACAAGAAGCAACGGATGGAAACTGATCAAGGAGAGAAGCAACCTGGAACTTTCCTGACACTTAGAACAATTAACCAGTGGAACTACTTACCTTCAGAAGTCATAGGTGTTCAAACACTGGTCGTTTTTAAGAAGAAACTGGACAGCCATTGGTCTGAAATGGTTTAGGGCTTCCTGCCTGAGCAGGGGGTTGGACTAGATGACCTCCAAGGTCCCTCCCAACTCTGCTATTCTATTCTATTCTATTCCATTCCATTCCATTCCATTCCATATTCTATTCCATTCCATTCCATTCCATATTCTATTCTATTCTATTCTATTCTATTCTATATCATAAAAGAGTATTGAAAATCCTTGAGCTAAATATTTCAAGCCAACATGGTTTTGACTACTCTCCTGGAAAGCCAAAGTCAGTCCTATGTTTTGGGAACAAAAACCTATTTCCAGTAAATAATATCTGATGCTGCCAAATCAACCAAGCAGAACGAAGATCTTCTTATTCTGTACTGACTTGGTTCAAATCATAATTTGTATCTCAGCGGTTAAGATCAAAAGGACAAACAGATATCCCCTAAGAAAATAACAATCCAAATAAAAGCTGCTTTGGTTGATAAAAATTAAA